>BLKM01000822.1:564151-857377 GCA_013340265.1 Coptotermes formosanus
TGTCTGTCTTTTTGTGTGTGTGTGTGTGTGTGTGTCTGTTTGTTTGTGTGTGTGTGTGTGTGTGTGTGTGTGTGTGTGTGTGTGTGTGTGTGTGTGTGTGTGTGTAATTTCCTTTGCATGTGAAGTGGTTATACTCGAAGGCAACCAGAAGGCCACTTTGCTAAACGCTTTGTATTGTTACTGTACAGACTTTGTGGTTCACCTTGGAACTAAAACCGTGTATAGAGAACTTCTCACAGAACGAGATCTGTCTGCGAATATATCTTACGTACCTTTGCTCATGTGTCTGCAATACACTATATTTCCTTTCTACTTGTTAGACTCCTTTGTAGCAAATGTTTCAGTATTTAGCAGATAAACGTGTGAAAATTTCGTATCTTTGCCTTTCCCATTAACCTTTTAAAGCCTAGCGGTAACTTTACGTACAAACAGGTTTAACATTAAAAAATTCTCCGTGCTGCCCACATTGCGTTTATGTGTTTTGTACGGATCTCAGAACAAACAGCAACTTTTGCCTTATAAAACATTAAGAGATTGATTTTTATAACCGAAGTGGAGAGTGTTTACAGCGCGGTACGCATTGAGTCCTTATATAAAACAGATATGCTTCGTCTTTAAAGGGTTAAACAGAATTTAGGCCTCACTTACGCTTTCCTATTCAGGCTACAGACTGGACGACCGACGGATTGCCGTTCGATTGCAGGGAGGGGCAGACTGGCTCTGGATTTAACCCAGTCTCTTACGCGGTTTTTACAGAACGTTTATAACCGTGAATAAAGCTGCTGGATCATGAAACTTGAATCAATAACCTCCAAACAGTGCCAAAGCTATGAATGCGTGGAGCTGTACCTCCACTCCCTACGTGTCTTCATATTTAACAAGTTAATACAAGAATAGGCACTGAAAAGCAAGCATGTCCTAACGTTACGTGATCGTTCACACCGACGATATTAAACGAAAAGTGACACAGCTCGACAAACTTTCTTAAAAAATATTCAGTAAAAAGTTTTACTTAAAACACCTTTCATCTGTTTTCGAGTAGTTAAATTAATATAGACCAACAAAATGAGCGATTTTAGTAGGCGATTCGCAGAGTTGCAAGTAATCCGAAAATTGAGTTTACCAAGGTGTCTGTTTTTCAGTTCCTTGCTGCCTCCTCGAAACGCTTTGTATCAAATCAAGGCATAGACGTAATTTGGGGGGAGGGACAAATGCCCTCCCCAGTATTTTTTCAACCTAGGAATAGTTAATTTGGTTACTGAATTGAATAATGGTAAAAGGTAAAGCAGTCCCATTACAGGCCTGGACAGGCCCTTAGGGTTCCAGGAGGTCGAGGGTCCCAGATTTCTAGACAATCGGCACATGAAGGTGGTAGGTTGTCAGCCCTACGCACCGGCCGCGTTTACCCCCCAGGAAATATTCCTGGTACTTATTTCTGTTAGAGGCTGAGTCGACCCCAGGGCCATAGTGCGACCGAAAGGATCCACCGAAAGGCACCATCGGGAATCGAACCCGCGACCTGCCGGTTTGTAGCGCAGTGCCTCAACCAACTGCGCCACCGCGGCCCCTGAATTGAATAATGGCAAATAAAAAATAGACAGAAAAAAGAACCTGAAAAACTTGCATTTTATAGGACCAAGTTTCCCCACTTTCAAATGTGACTCTTTTGTAAAATAAAGCTCCTAATAACCACGGTCAGTTTTGCCCCCTCCCTCCCCCCCCCCCGTCCCAGTGTTATTAGCCAAGTTACGCTTATGAATCAAGGGATATGAAAGGAATACAGTATAAAATGATGCATATCAGTCATCATCATCTACATACTGTAGAATTTCTTACTAGCAGTACTGCCAACATAGCGGCCACTGGAATTTCTCACTAGTGATTGAGTTCTCTCATCTGAAAGTGTACAGCTCGAATACTACAATCCATAAAATGAGTTCCTAATTTAGTCAAAAATATTTTGTTCCTTCTCCTAATAAAATACACGTAATAGCAGTTCTAATGCAGAGAATGGGCGTTTTACAGTCAGAATTCTACAAATGCTCTGTTGTTATAATTTGCTAGCGTACTGCTGGCTGTGTTGTTATAATTTGCTAGCGTACTGCTGGCTGTGCTGTTATAATTTGCTAGCGTACTGCTGGCTGTGTTGACGAACGATCAGATGACGTCACGCAGTGATACTTTAGAACAGTCGCTTGCAAGTTGCGACCAGGCAGCAAGCGGGGAAGGCAAGCAAGTGCTAGCAGACCGTCACAGCACGGCAATAATTTCTCACTGGCCAAGCAATGATTCTGGTGGCTAGCCGCCGGCCTCACACCGCAAAGAACCGGGTTTAATCCCAAGCCACTACGTACGGGATTTGTGGTGGATAAAGTGGCACTGGTGAAGTTCTTTTTTTTTCCTAGTACTTCGGTTGTCCCCCACCAGTATCATTCCACAGTGCTCCATAGCGACTAATTTATCTAAAACCAATGTCTTCTAAGCTTGTTACTCCAGAGGGTAGAGCTGCCAAGGCAGTATACTGGGGACTTATGACGTGCAAAGTGGCGCTATTTCTACCGATGTCAACCTAAAAATCTGTGTTTATACCCCTGTACAAAAAGTGATTACCCTATTTGTAATGATCTGGCAGTTATCGTTGTTAAATCGAAAAATTGATCAAAATTTACAGTCTATAAAAATACCTGAACGAAGTAACCTCGAGCATGTATTGAAGATGTAAGCCTTTCTCCAGATATCAGCGCCTAGCACCACGAATCTAACCATTCACCTCCATCTAAAGCTATGTATAAGTATATGTGGATATCTACCTCCAATTCATGATTGCTTTGTATCCAATGGTAACTACTGACAATAGTATGTGACTGTCAGGAAAGTTAGAGTGTGGAAAGCAGCACCGATCACAGAGCCGACCCAGTCTGTGACTTGAATCTGCACTGAACAATACAGACTAAATGCTATAGAATTTTTTGTCCCTGCGAGAGAAAACGGTGTATTTTGTTAGCCCCCATTGCCTGGTGCAGTAACAAGTGTACCAAGGTGCTGCTGACAAAGGCAAATCGTACAAAGGCAATGGACAGATATAGTACTGAGGTTTTATAAAAGAATTACTCTTCTGATTTTGCTATAAGTAGTTGAAAATGCATGCTGAATATATTTTACAACAGCCGAAGGGGATAGAGACGTTAGAAGTGAAATTACTGAGACAATTAGAACACTGCGATTTGTTCGAAGTTGAATAGGTGACAATATTGTGACCACGCCCAGACTTACGATGATGCCATTTAGAACCAACCGAAGTTACAACAAAAATTTCCTTAAGAAAATTTCTATTTAAACTATTATCCTGCGACATACTTAACAACTATGTGTTTAACCTTTTCGTATCTCGTTTAAGAAACTCTGTTCGCATTATTTTGCAACAGAACGCTACTTATCTGAATTCCCCTCGGCTTGCTCGAGGGTGCATATTCCATCTCATATCGTATTTTCGACAGCTATCAGGAATATCGTCAAAACCTTAGAAGAGTATGTCAAGGTAGTATGAAAATGTATCAAGAATAGATCGGCATCATACATCGTATAAATTTCTGTATTAAAAACCGAATGGAAGAAGGAATATGAGAAGACACAAGAAGCAATGGAAGGAGGAATTTTGAAGTTGGATTCGAAGTTTGGCCAAATGGCGTAATCTCTGAAGTCATCGGTGCAAATGGAGGTTTATCATCATCACCATTATCATCATTACATTATTATTATTATTATTATTATTATTATTATTATTCAGAGATTAAGCAATTTTACTTTTTTGCCTACACATATAATACATAACTGATTTAATTTAAAGTACTGTAGGCGTGTATTAGCTAAACATATTAGAAATTCCATTGTAATATATGTAAGGACGAATCTATGAGCGTGAAAAGAGAGGTAGCCGTCGCATTCACGGACAGGCTAGTTATCTCCTTCCTTTTGGGTTCGCAGCTATGCGTATTTCGGTAGTAATGCTTAGCGATATTCTGAAATAACACAAACATCTTGGTGGCGTATCTTATTTTTTCTTTTGTTTCTTTATTTAACGACATTTTAACAGGTCAGGCGATATAGACGCAGAATGTAACCTCCCAGCACCAAATAAGCATTTGTGAAGAGCCGAAAAGGTGTGGTCCTCCAGTTTGAAGTTTGGACGGAAGGTTAAAATTTTATTTTTGTAAAAGCCAGCACCTTGCTAGATGCAGTACTTGACCCTGAAGATAGAGGCAGCACGCCTTACCGACACACTGATATTCAGTGATAAGACAACATGGCGGAACTACCCAGTATCTTACAAATATGACACACGGCTTTGGACGTGACAGACTGATACGAACACGGCGTTGAACTTCTGGTTCTACAGAGGCGGACGAAGGTTCCGTTCCTCGCTGGCCGGTCGACTGAACCAAACAGTCCTGTTGCCAGTATCGGCCCACTGACCGCATGGTCGCGAGACCCTACGGCCTTTCTCGCTAGTACAGTAGCTGATTTAAAAGGAGTTTTTAATGTAGTACCGTTATTGTAACGGTAAGTGCTCTGGTCCCACGTCACTTCACCTTGGCTGGCGCCCCAAGCCCACTCTGCACCAGTTCAACGCCGATTACCGCTATTAGGGAGCGACATCTTAGTTTCGTGACATAACTGTGAGTCCAACAGACGAGAATCCGTCAATAGCATGACACAAGTGCCAAGGCACAGTGCCACAGTTCAGCTCCTTGATCACGACTGCAAGTGCTGACAGAATAAGTACTGTACTTTCCTGAAGCACTTTAAAATTTTAAAAAATTAAAATATCACCGTGTAACCAGTTTTGCTGTAAAGCTATAGTTGTGTTCTTGTGACACCTCGTGTTACAGCAAATCGTGTAATAAATACGGGGTCATATCAGAAAAAATGCGGTCCATTGTCCAATATTATATCTTCATATGGTCGCTGAAATCTTGTAACCGCCAACACGCGTAGGCGAAATTTCTCATTATACAAACAGCGTTCACCTATCCATAAATCGCGTTAGAGCCAGTTCGCTTTAACGAAACACGCGTAACAACAGAACTGAGTGTACTTAAATTAATTACATTTCTGCATTTTGTGGAACCCGAAGTTTCATCACCGTGTTCACAACAGCCCGCCAATTGTCTCTATCAGCACACAGATGAAGCCTGTCCACATCATCCTATCCTATTTCTTTAGGATACATTTTAGTATTATCCTCGCATCTACACGTAGGTTTTCTAAGTGGCCTCTTCCCTTCATGTTTACCCACCAAAACCCTGTAGGCATTTCTTTTATCCCCGTACCTGTCACATTTCCTGTCCATTTTATCCTTATTCTGTTGGTCACCTGAATAATATTTGGTGAGGATTGTAAATCATATTTATCGAGTATGGAAGGCTAGGGAGGTATCTGTTTCAACAAAGTTAAGAATTTTTAGAAGCAACATACCTTTCTTGCCAAATGCGCAACAGCCCCTAGGGGGCTAGGGCCTTCTCATTGTCAAAGCAACGTGATGACATTCGGGCACACCGCACTCGGTAGGACTGCCCTGGGCATGTGCCCAGCCCGACGCAGAGACCTCTACCTGACAACACACAACACCCACAACAGAAAGACCTCATGCCCCCGGTGGAATTCGAACCCACAATCCCAGCAAGCAAGGGGGTTCAGACCCACGCCTTAGACCGCGCGGTCACTGTGATTGGCGAATTAACCTTTTAAAGCCTAGCGGTAACTTTACATACCACCAGGTTTAACATTAAAAAATTCTACGTGGTGCCCACATTGCGTTTATGTGTTTTGTACGGATCTCAGAACAAATAGCAACTTTTGCCTTATAAAACATTAAGAGACTGGTTTTTATAACCGAAGTGGAGAGTGTTTACAGCGCGGTACGCACTGAGTCCTTATATAAAACAGATAAGCTTCGTTTTTAGTATGTTACAAACAGAATCACAAGCGGCCTACAAACATTTAAAAACCACTGTCTTTGGAATAATTTTAAGATCTTTTGGCCTAAAGCCGTCTCTAAACAAGAATTGTGGAGGCGTGCGTACGGTTAACCAGTGACAATGCAAATCAGAATGAGGAATGGAATTTGGTCGGACACAAGACACAGGAAGGGTTCTTCTGCCGTACAGAAACAAGCTTTAATTTGGAACCCTCAAACGCAACCTAGAAGTGGAAGACTTAAAAGCAGCTAGAGGAGAATGACAAAGGAGGAAGCCGAAATAGTGGGAAAGACTTGGAGAGAGGTCAAGGATATAGTTGAACAGAGTGCGCTGGCGTTGCTTTGTGGAGGCGCTTTGCTGCAAACTGGACTAACAGGAAATTGGCTTCGCTTTACTTCACCAAGTTCAAATAATTAAGCTCTTCGTTTTACAATCTCTTTGTAACTAAAATAAGACCATACAAGGCATACATATATCGCATGATTTCTGCCACAAGTACATCCTACGCCCCGCAACTCCCGGCTTAACTAATGGCCATTCCTGCCTCTTCCGGTATAGAAAACGTCCGGTTCTACTGAAACATATTTCCCTGACAGAAAGTATGTAAACACTTCTGTACAGTCAGCTTACGTCATAATGAAACATCGACAGTAATGCTCCATAAACTGGCAATACTTTCTTCAGATTTGTGATTGTCATAGACAATGCACGAGAAAGCAATTTATGCTATGTGTTTAAGAAAGGAAATAACATTACACAATTGGAATTTGCATGATCAGTGGGCTCAGAAATGACTCAGTACAACGGACGCTGTACTTACAAACAAGACAACATTACTGCCATATAAGAATAGACGCACTGTTCACTGCCGTATAAGAACAGACGTACTGCTCACCGTTATAAGTTACAGCAAAACGTTTTCCCTACAATTTTGTACTGACTAATGGCTGGACAGCAGATGGTTTATGGGTCGAAGCACAAGAGAAGTTCTGCTTCCCCAGAACGTCCAGACAAACTCCTATTCCAAAATTACTGGATGCTGTTCCTCCTGGGGTGAAGCCGGCCGAATTGTGAAGCTGACCACTCCTTCTTCGTTGGCTCTACGCTCCATGCAGGACTCTTATATCCTTCATGATCAGTTTCCAAACGTCTCTATCCCTAGCTATTTTTCTCCAGTCTCTAACAAACGTTTTCTTTAGATCATTTTCGATGTTGTCCATCTATTTCTTGGCTTCCCAATGGACCTTTTCCCTTCTGGGACATTCTTAAACACTTTCTTCACAGTTCTATCTTCTGCCATTCTTTCGACCTGTCCTAACCACCCTGATCTCCCTTTCATAATTTCTGAGATAATGTTTGGTCCTCAGCACAAATCAATTTTTCATCGCTTTGGAGTTACACTGTATAAATCACGAGTTTTCATGTTACACGTGAATTAATGTGGTGAAACATCGTATTAAGTAACAACATCCACCTGACCATGTTACATGTTGTGGTCTCAGAGATGCAGCCTCAGTGTCCAGATGTTCAGTTACTGCATTTCCGTTCTAAGTTTTATAACAATTTATTATACAATTTATTCGCTGTGTGGAAAATAACGTCTGTATGGAGAATTTGTACTTATGCTGAGTGAGTCGGCAGCTTTCTCTAAGCTTGTGAAACTCTGAAACAAATGCAAATCCTCTAACCCATTAAAGAACGGTGTTTACTGTACGTGCCACCTGCTTTCCCAATTAAACGTCTACCTACAGGTCGTGATTTTATGTTTGGAATGATTCTTACAATAAGGTAAAGGTAAAGGTAAATCCCATTACAGGCCTGGACAGGCCCTGAGAGTTCCAGGAGGTTGAGGCTCCCAGATTTCTAGACGATCTAGAATTTCTAGCCATATGCACCGGCCGCGTTTACCTGGTACTCACTTCTGTTAGAGTGCGAAAGGATTATGCCAATGAAAAAATCCAATGGCACCATCGGGAATCGAACCCGCGACCTTCCGGTTTGTAGCGCAGTGCCTCAACCAACTACGCCCTTCATTATTTGAAAATGACAGGATAAAATTACGAAATAAATAGCATTTGATGTAAAATAAAAGACAGATTATGCAACGTATTTCAAAAATGCACCAAATTTCCTTGTTGTCTGAACATACAAAATGCATTTCTACTAATATTTTCCTACGTACTTTCGCGTATACAAATGCAGGCCTTTGAAAGATCACAGACCGGCAACAGCGTATAAAAAACATATTTTGTTCATTATTCAACATCTCTTTTTCTTTTTTTCCGAATCATAATGTTTCGGATACATACAATAAATACAATAAACAGGAATTAATTTCTGTGCATCTGTGACTGACTGCTCTTTGTAATATGAACACTTTATGACAGAAACAGGGTTATTAAATCCAGTTCAAACACGTTCCATATTTTAAGGGCTAATTGACTCTCGCAGCTACTTCGTTAATCTAATGTTTAATTCAAAGCCTTCGTTCTCCTTTGATGTTGCGCAGCGTAGGTTGGTAGTTGCTTACCGAGTTTTGGAACAACATATCGATCCCATAACTAACTCCACGGAGCAGAGGCCTTCTTGAGAAGTTAACAGTTTCTCAGCTAGTCAAGAAATTACCCGCATTTTATGGAACCCCGAGGTTCATCACCGCATTCACAAGAGCCCGCCAACTGTTCCTATCCTGATCCAGCCCAATCCAGTCCATGCCCAACCATCCCACTTCTGGAAGATCCATTTTAATATCATCCTCCCATCTACGCCTGGGTCTCCCAAGTGGTCGCCTTCCCTCAGGTCTCCCCATCAAAATCCATATCGACCCCATGTTCGAGAATAAAGCAGGCCAAGAACAATCCGTTTCCGGAAACAATGCCGTCAATAACCCAAAGCCTAAACGTGGATGGTGTGACTAGAGCCTTTAGGACTTCGCAGCTCCCGTCTTCCGCGACATGACGTCACACCACTCAGTAAATTGTTACCGACGTTTCGAAGACATCATATTTGAAATGTACGGACTACCTGTTAAGGCGACATCACATTGCAGAAGAGCGTGCTCGATGGTAAGATGTTCAGTGAAATGTGAACTGGTACGTAAAAAAGGTAAAGCAATCCCATTACAGGCCTGGACAGGCCCTGAGGGTTCCAGGGTGTTGAGGCTTCCAGATTTCTAGACAATCGGCACTTGAAGCTGGTAAGGTTGTCAGCCCTGCTCACCGGTCGCCTCTATCCCCCACGAAATATTCCAGGTACTCACTTCTGTTAGAGACTGACTCGACCCCAGGGCCACAGTGCGGCCGGAAGGATTATGTCAATGAAAAATTCCAATGACACCATCGGGAATCGAACCCACGAGCTTCCGGCTTGTAGTGCAGTGCCTCAACCAACTGAACCACCGCGTGCCTCGAACTATAACGTACTGTATTTTAATTGCAGAGGTCCTAGCCTAATTGGAGTTACTATCGCAGCATTTACCTGGAAGGGACTGAGGAAAGCCAAAACCTTATTCATTATAGCCGATGTGCCAGTACCAAGGTGATCAATAAAGGGTTAGTTATCTTGATGAAAGAAACACTTTTCATACCAACAAATTTTGCTGTCCGAAGCAAGAACTGCTTCTGACTGACATCTGAATCACACGGGCAGTGAAAGCGCATAGACGTGAATCCCATATCATATGCATTAAGTTTATAAAACACTCTTGCTATTCTGAGGGGTGATCCACTTTCCTTGGGCACAAAGCGAAGAGGAAACCTTTCGCTCTGCCACCGGTCTGTCACTTCCGTAGCCTCTGCCATCTGTGTGACTGGACAAGAACATAAATGCCACTACAAAGCTTATTGTTAAAAATACTAGATAGCACATGGTTTGGTACTCCAGCTGTTGGAATGGGTAATGGTTACTTGTCTTACTGCATGGAACATGAATAATTTCGAAATTGAGGTGTAATTAATAAAACTCTGTCATTGACGTTTAGAGAGTCAAAGTTAAAACATGCTTTGGAATGGCATTAACAGAAACGTCTCTGGCTGTCGAGCAAAGAGGAAATGTTACTAAACACGTCGCTGTCTTGTATCAAGGAAATTACGTTACTCCACGCTGCTCCCAGAAAGTGGTGTGTATTACCTTGCTTCAGTTACGATTCTCATATGACCAACTTTCTCATCCTGATTAGAGGCAACACTTGGGCAACTGCATTAGAAGCATATACAGGGTGATCCAAACAAAATTCTATACAAAGAGAAAACTACAGTACATTTCCTACAGCTGGGTTTCTAAACATAATGAAAGTATTGTACCTTACATCAGACTTCCGCATGGTCCAATCAAAGAGACTGATTATTATTTAAAACATTATTTAGGGCACAGCGTGTTACACACAAGCAGACATATGCGTTTGGACGCTTCTGTTCGCATTATCTATGCTAATGTAGTTTATACGTGTTTGGCAAGATCTGCGTACTCCTATCTATCATCTTAATGCTGTTGGGGTAGGTCGCCCTTAAAGTTTCTAAATTTTGTACTTCCAATTACGTTAACACAAACTCGCAAATTATAACTGGCACTGTTACTCCCTGTTACAACAGCGCCATGACACATAATATCTTGTGACAAACACTACTTTTAGGCCGTGCTATGGCTCAGGCTGTTCGTTGCCGACCTCTCGACGCGGAGGGCCTGGTTAAATACCGAGCATCTCCATATGGGATTTGTGGTGGACAAATTGTCTCTGGGACAGGATTTTTATCCGGGTAATTCGCTTTTCCTTTATCAATTTTATTTCACCGGTGTTCCATTACAATAAAAAAAACATCTTCATCACAGAGTTGCACAATAAGCCTTAAGGTTGCGGCGCGTCTGTGGCATCTGATGCGAGGCCTTCACCACAAAAAAAACACTATTTTAAACAAAATATTAGCAAACACATTGCAATAGGACATTCTTCTCAATAAATTTGGGTAAGATTAGTGTAAAGGGCATTATGGTGACGCGTCTAAACACGTACTAATGTTAGTATATGATAAATGCATAATGGCTGTCGAACAATATAATAAATTTGTTTAATGATCAGGGTTTCCAATGAAAACCTTCTAAATTAATAGAAAATAAGAAAAGTTTTGTAGGTTAAAAAATGTAAATATGCACACTAAGAAGTTATCTTATGGTACCTGAAGCCCAAAGACTTTTCTCCACAGCGACTGAGGTCTGCCCGCTCCTTTCTCGCCAGTACAAGCTTCAGCTGTCTGTCTGAGGTCACAGCCCCACCCAGTTACCATTTTATGCTCGTATTTGGTCAGTTTCGTTACAGCCTGCCACATGAGCAATGATTTTATTGCCTGAGGTTTGCATGTTAAGAGGAACTTAATTTGAGTTCCCTCGTTAAACTTAACGTCTTGTTTAATGACGCATCTGCTACGGACCAAGGCTTTTCTTGAAATAAAGTAAAGTGAAACGTAAAATTACTGCATATTTCATCGTCTGGGTTACATCACTATGCAGCCTGGTAATTTTTATAAAGTTTTGAATCAATATGCTGCTGTCACCTACAAGAATTCTACCCTGGATTTGGATTAAGCAGGTTGCTACAAAAGTACCAGACTCCACGGCGTCATATCGCACAAGACCACAATATTCAGGTTTATTAAGTGACTGTCACAATTTTCGGTATTGATGTC
Source organism: Coptotermes formosanus (assembly GCA_013340265.1). Lineage (NCBI taxonomy): Eukaryota > Metazoa > Arthropoda > Insecta > Blattodea > Rhinotermitidae > Coptotermes > Coptotermes formosanus. The sequence continues at coordinate 575,808 of BLKM01000822.1, forward strand.
ACTTATGCACGTCGTTCAATTTGATAATGCATTCGGTCAGGCTGAACGTTGTGAAACTGTCTTTAGGAAGGAGTCGGCATTCTAACGAGAATCCGCAGCTCAGTCGAAATCAGGACAACTTTCTATCCCATCCTAATGCATCGCTTGGCTAACGTGCCTAAGGAGCATCGCATTAACTTATAACGAACATGTCAATTCATCAGCGCAGTTTCTGTTCCTTGCAAATGTTCTTATGCAGACGACGTCCATTATCAGCGCATGCGCATAAAAACCGGACATGATTACAAATTTCATATGGAGTTTCAAATAATATAGCCAAGCTAAGTTTAACATTTATTCGACTGGGATGGGTATTTAAATTTTAACGCATGGTTTAGTAGAATGTGCTTATTATACGAAAAGGTAAAGGTAAAGGTAAAGCAGTCCCATTACAGGCCTAGACAGGCCCTGAGGGTTCCAGGAGGTCGAGGCTCCCAGATTTTTAGACAAGGCACATAAAGGTGGCAAGGTTGTCAGCCCTAAGCACCGGCCGCCTTTACCCTCCAGGAAATATTACTGGTACTCATTTCTGTTAGAGGCTGAGTCGGCCCCAGGGTCATAGTGCAGCTGGAAGGATTCTATCAATGAAGAATTCCAATGACACCATCGGGAATCGAACCCGCGACCTGCCGGTTTGTAACGCAGTGCCTCAACCAACTACGCCACCGCGTGCCCCCCCCCCCCTTCATTATTTGAAAATGACAGGATAAAATTACGAAATATATGGCATTTGATGTAAAATAAAAGACAGATTATGCAACGTATTTCAAAAATGCACCAAATTTCCTTGTTGTCTGAACATACAAAATGCATTTCTACTAATATTTTCCTACGTACTTTCGCGTATACAAATGCAGGCCTTTGAAAGATCACAGACCGGCAACAGCGTATAAAAAACATATTTTGTTCATTATTCAACATCTTTTTTTCTTTTTTTTTCCGAAGCATAATGTTTCGGATACATACTGTTTTCCCTTCTTCAGGCGACTGAAGTAAATAACTCTGCTTCTTTTAGCTCTTTGACACAGCTGGTCTCACAAAGTAATCCTGAGGAAAGAAACGGAACCAATTTCCGAAACGTTGAAGTGTAAATAACAGAGAAAAGACGTAGTATCAGTATGAATAGAAGAGAAAATTTGTAGAACAAAAAATTTGCGAACCACAGTATTGTGAGTGAGAAAACTGATTTCTTCACGCGAAGAGAGAATACTGTCGAGAATACGGCGCTGAAGAGAACTTACGAGACAGATGAGAAATTAAGAAAAAATTTTGATCGGAGAACAGAAGGGAAAATATTATTTGGATGACCTAAACTTGGATAGGAGGATATTATTAAAACGGATTTTAATTAAGAATATTAGGAAAGGTGTAAATTGGATTTCTTATAGCTCAGACTAGGAAACAATGGCATCATTTTTAAACACGTCAAATGAACAGTCGGGTTCTGTACATCTTTGGAAAAAGTACTGAGTATTGGGTGAGCAATATCTTTTAAGAACGACCGTGTTCCACTCAGCTTGTTCGTTACTTACTAAGAACTTGCAGTTTAACATCATTGCAACCTGCAAGCTTTGCAGCATTTCTTCAGGTGTCTTAAGCCCGACCTTGTCGGAGGCAGGGCGTGGTAGCATTCCACCCACGCACTACAAATATCTGTCAGATAACCACATGAACATTAATACCATAGTTCATGCTAGGGGTTACACACAAATATTTGTCCTTTCTTCCTATGTTTCTCAGTTGCTTGCACGACCACCACGGATGTCTCTAAAAACCCTTAGCTCGAAGGGTCACTAGATTTAAGATGATTTTTGAGTTCTTATATGACCTGCATTTCAAATAACTTGTGCAAAATTAGTTTTACAATTTTCAGACATTGGTGTATCACAGCTGGAGTCATTAAAAGTGTGGGCTTTTCCTATCGTCCAACATATTTAAATTTACATAATTAATACAACATTACGTTTCAGGGACAGGGTCGGACTCCTTCTTCAAGCTTGCTTTTAGGACCTCTGTAATGACACCATGTTTTTGAAGCGCTCCTGAAGATGGGGGGGGGGGGGCGAATCCTGCCCACCGAAACTTCGTTTTGTAGTAATTATATTAATTTTAATACATTACATCTAGGAAAAACTATATAAATTTAATGAGTTTAGTCTTAAATTATGTAAAGAAATTTAGATATTTCACCTTTCCAATAAAAGCTGTGACAAACGACTTGTTGGGTCCGACTGTAGATTTAAAGTGTATACTTACTGCGCGTTAATATATCAGGATGGGTTTTTAATTAATAGGATACAGCGGTCTTTAAAAAAAACCAACTGCCCCGAGAAAATAGACATTTTTGCTTTATTAATTACCAGTTTACGAAAACATATATAGGAGTGGAGGTTTAGCTCCACTCTCTAACCTTCAGCATTAAACTGCGGCAAGTGGTCAGCTTCACGCCCTGGCTGCTTTATGCCCCTTTACGCTGTGTTCTAGAATCGATGTTGGGTACCAAAAAATTCCTCACCTCTGCTGGGAATCGAACGCCGCTCATCCGTCATGTGGAGTAGCAGCCAGATTGCTAACTGAATTATACGAAGCTTGTGGCATTTGTGATGAGAATGAGCAAGAGGTATCTGAACCTCACCTCACCTCCCAGCTCTATATGAAATGAGACTCTCTGTATCTCAGGATATCGCTTCAAAGTCCTTCCCTCTCCTACCTACTTGTCCACATTAGGAGTAGAGGGTTCTTATTTTCACTTGATCACACTCAGACACACACCACAGTCGGTAGGACTCCTCAGAGACCTCTACCTGGCAACACAAACAATGTACAAGAGACAAATATCCATGGCCCGGTGGGAATCGAACCCGCGATCCCAGCAAGCCCTCGGCCGCAGACCTACGCCTTAGACAGCGCGGCCACTGGGATCAGCTGTATGTCAGGATATACAGTGTAAAAATATAGGATGACTGGTGAATAAGTAATACGAACAATCGAAAGTTATCACATCTTGTTGCAATGTATTTAAACAGAGGAACAAAGAAAACCGTGCAAGTCTTGTGACGACAGTGAAGCGCCCAGACAATACTCGGAACAGCCTTAGTTTACAATTCCGGAGCTCTGTTCAGTCACCTGACTTTCTCGGCCAGTTTGCCAACTCACCCAATGACTCAGGGTCCTCTTGGAGAAGCCTGTAGCTCGTCAGATACCTTATAATCTCCCTGCATGTTACATAACTCGACCTTCTATTTACATGTTCAAAAGCCCCTGTCATTGCTACCCGTCCTGCTCCAAACTGGTCAAGTCCACAACCTTCCACTCTACTTCTTTAATATCCACTTTAATATTATCCTTCCTTCTAAGCTTAGGTTTGAAGTGGTTACCATGCTTCATGCTTTCCTCACAAAGCCCTGTAAGCATTTGCTATATCCCATCGTTAGCACGTTTCCAGGCCCTTCGTCTCGTGATCATAACATCAGATGGAGCACAAATCACGGGAGCTTTGCATGACGTCTCAGTACAAATATGCTATTACATAATTAACTGCTTAGAACCTGCCTCGTTTTTATCCCCAGGAAGTTGAAATAAGCTGAAGACCTGTTATGGTGCTAACCTTGACATGTGATGTGTCATCAGGAGCTCCTAACTGAACAGCATTATGTCACAAACTTTACAGTTATAATCATTAATTACCATGTGAACTCCTAGCAAGACACTAGAAATCCGACGTTGAGTGACGTAAGTTTTGCGTAACGTTGCATCCAATGTATGCTTTTGTACGGTGTGAAAAAGGGATCCTTATACAGGCCTAAGACCCAACGGGGCGTAGAGGTATAGCTCTACCCGTTCGTTAGCCTCGGCTGTAGAAGGGGATGGGGGTGGCTAGCCCCACGCCCCGGCCGCTTTATCCCCGGGAAAGACCCGGTACCCATTGTACAGGAGGCTCGGTGGGCCCCAGGGCCGGTCTGGATGGGTGCGGAAAATCTCGCTTCCACCGGGATTCGATCCTCGGAGCGTCCAGTCCGTAGGGAGTCGCTATACCGACTAAGATATCCCGGCACACTTTGTGCGGTGTAGAACAACAATAATCATATCTTAACTTCTCACTGCTGAGGTTCAAAATTTTAACTTTTAAACGACAGTGGTAACTCTACGTACCACTCCTTTCAAATTTAAAGAACTCTTGCGTCTTGTCCACAGGCTGAGTTTTGTATGAGTCTCACAATAAACAGCGGTTATCAGCATTAACATCTGACTGTGAGTGTTCACTCTGAGGTAGGAACTCAAGTTTTATGTAACAGTAACAAGAAAATCAGATTTGAAAGATTTCTCTAATCTTTCTAGGTAGGTAAAATAAAATGCTCAGTTGTATGTATCAATGAAACCAACTTGGCACTGCATGTTTCTCATCCAGGCTTCCCAGAAATAACTTCGAAAATTTTCACCAAACCGCAGCCCTCAGAAAGTGATTAAAATTTTGTCATAACGCGGCCCCTCACCAAAAAATTTAATTTACCGTCTCTGTCAGACCTCAGGGTATCAGGTGTTGACAGAAACTTTCGCATTGTCAAGCTATTCTTTCTTATTCCGACAAAGGAACATTACGTTTTAAAATTCTAAAACATTATGTCGATAGTTTGTATCGATATGGGGTACAAAAATTATGTCCCACTAACCAGATTACCAAAGGATACGCTGCCTATTTGTACTAAATTTCCACACACAATAAGAGTTACGTATATTTGTTTCAGTTTCCGTTACTCGTAGCACCAGTGTCGGATTGCAATTATATAATATGTAATCAGCTATTCAGAGGGCGGTAGGTCACATTCAAACATCGGCAGCCAGCAATTGAGACAGACAAAAACAAAAATGATTTACTTTATAAATTGTTCATGATTTCATAAAAGAGATTTATTTACATAAATAATCAACAGTGTACAGTCAACACTCACTGACCAGAAACCATTTCAAGACTTTTCCATTAGCTGTAGAAGTGGGGTGAAAGAGAGTCCCTCGATACGGTGGCCATAAAAGGGCCTGTTGTAGTGGCTGTGAGAGAAGAATACGGAATATATCTGAAACGGTAATTGGCAGAAGAAACCCGAAATTGCCAGAGAAAGTCTGGCTCCAGTGTTACTGCGTTTAGCACAAATCCCGTGTGAAGTACCCTAAGATTGTACGGGAACTTCTGAATTGCAAAGTCAGCGAACATCCTCCCAAGCAATGCAACTGAATTTTTAGAGCATTATGGGCAAAATGAACAAAATTATGTAATTTGTTGAGGATTCCAGTATATTGGGATTTGATGCTGCCTCAAGGGGTGAGTGGTTGATATTTTGAAGTAAAGCACGGACTTAGTTTTTAGGGTCAGTAAGTCCAAGAAGAATTCTAACTCTTCTCCTTCATCTACTTAACCCTCAAGAATTAAGAAAATACATAACATCTCAGAAGACCCTTAATTCCCAAATACGCTGCTGTGGAAACCTCCAAACACAAAATTTGTTGTTGTTTTCTTTCTCCAGTTATGCTTCAAAGTTTACAGCAGTTGGCCAAGTATTTGGCTACTAATGCTCTTGAAATCGCTGTATAAGGAAAGAGGACACAAGCAACATGTTAAGTGAGACAGCCAAGAGGTGGGCTGGGCTTGCAGGGACGCGACCGCAGGGGCAGTCAAGGGCAAAGACTGCTGAACCGCATGGTACAAATTACAGTAAAGCTGATACTGTTCCCTGCTCTACAATATGGGTTGCGACTGAGTCGCTATCCTACCCTGAAAACGGAAGTATTACCTTCCTCCGGAACGTACGTACGTCTTCGTAACCATCGTTGTGAGAATCTCAAACCTCACTTGTATTAACCGTTTAAAGACGAAGCGTATCTGTTTTATATAAGGACTCAGGGCGTACCGCGCTGTAAACACTCTCCACTTCGGTTATAAAAACCAGTCTCTTAATGTTTTATAAGGCAAAATTGCTGTTTGTTCTGAGATCCGTACAAAACACATAAACGCAATGTGGGCACCACGTAGAATTTTTTAACGTTAAACCTGGTCTATGTAAAGTTACCGCTAGGTTTTAAAATATTAATTCTGGCCTCTTTTGGGGATCGGTTGGGTACAATGCTTGAAATCTTCAAAAAATTTCCAGTGGCTTAAAATTGCTGTATTCTGGAATGCAAAAATCTGTAATTATGTGGATAGGTACCAGCATTTCGGTCAAACCTGCCACCAAAATATTCAATTTTCATACCACTCTATCAGAATACATGGTGTTAGGCCTCATCACTCTTTTTAATAGCCATGAGAAAATTAAATCTCGCACTATGAGGTTACTTTCCAATCAAATCTTGCTTTTTGTGAAGTTGCTGTTCCAAAAAACCTTTAAAAGTTCATGAACAAAAAGTTTGCAAACTTAATGACGTCAATGAACGGAGAAAGTTGAAGACCATCAAAATGAATCCGAGTCTGATTTTTGTGAGACACGGTCAGAGCTAGGTGCCTTTGTGACAAGACAACGAGCTGTAAGTCAGTACTGAAGGTGAAGTGGCTTTGCTCTCGTGCAGCCGTTCTCCCTTGCCAGAATTGCCCTCAACTCTCTCCACGAGGTTGCAGCACGTAAACTTACTGACCTCCAAATAACAAAATACTGCCAAAGCGGCGATTTCTCCGTTAAATACATAACAAACACGGCACTGTTATGCCAGCAATTTCACAGTCACCAGCAGTTCAACTTGCAAATTCATCAAACTTTACGCAGGGCTCTTCCTTTTTAAATTTTGTTTGCATGTCAGTAACCATGTACATTAACATTCCTTGGATGTGAAGTCGTGTAGCCTGGTAGCTATTTACTGACGTTGGGAGACACGTAATTTTACCAGGAAGATGGTTAAAATACGATTCTCCCACGATTTAACAAATTTTATATCAAACTATATGGCATCATTTTGTATAAAGGTGTAAGCTAACGATCTCTCTGCACACCTTCTTGTGCGCAACCACGTTCCTTGTTACTGCCTTAAAATATGACGAGCTAAAACAAAAAGCAAAGTTGTTCTTGTCCACACCATGAAGGCATAGTGGGGTAACAGAAGTATAGCTCCACTTATTCTTAACCTCGAAGCTAGCGAAGGTGACTGAACAACAGAACGCCCCAGCCGCTTTAACTTCGGTAGCCATTGAATAGGAGACTGGGTGGTCACTATATACGATCTGGACGGATTGGTGAAGAGAAAAATCTGTACCCCTGCCGGGACTCGAAACTCGCACCATAAAGCCCGTAGCCTAGTCGCTATACAGACTCAGATATCCCAGCTGCGACCATGTAACACATGGCCGCACCATAACCTCAGTTATTTTGACTCTTACGGTGAAGGCAGCATGTAAATCGGAAACGCTGGTAACCACCTGTCAGACGTAAGAAAGACAAAGAAATATATGAGTCACGAATCTTCAGAATAAGACAGTGGCCGAGTTTCCTACAAAATTGTAAGAGTAAAATTTCTTATGTAAAAAATTTCAGGAATCACTTTAAAGCATTGAGGGATTTATCAACCCTACACTCTTTCACAAGTCGTCTCTGAATCTAGACACAGCAACTACAGTAAAATTACACAAGTCATGAAATGTACGAGCAGCGTAACATTGCTTGCGTTTTCTGCCTTTGTTTAGACCCTTCGACGCTGCGGTAAAGCAAAGATTTCTTTTTTAAAAGTACTGTAATGAAAAAATGAAACATTTTTCTATTAAATATTTCTGCTTAATCTTAATACAATCCATCAACATCCTGTAGTAGTTCTCTTCGAGGTCACATGAACGGTACAGCTTGCGAAGTAGGCTTGTCCTTGATTTAAACAGAACCAGCACTTGTGTAACGTACACAAACACTATGCAGCCTACAAGCTTCAGTGGATAGGGTGGACGGAGACAATCGAACTGCCTATTCCTGTTTTGGGACCGGCTGAACTTGAACTTGACAAAGAAGGAGCGTCTCCCATTGTTCCGTTCCAAGCAATCGCAGTTTAACAAGAGATGAGCCACTAACATTGTTCGTGTTTTGCCGAGTGATTTCAACGCATGGTTGAGAGAGTAACCCTACCTGACTACGTACCTGCACAGTGTTTGCTCGAGTTGAAACTTGAAAGTCTTTAGAAAATCTGTCTCTTTCTTTGCATGTCGTTTGATAGACCAAAGGCTGTCAACGTTGATTCGTTTTGAAGTGACAATTTACCATAATAAGTACTACGTGTACTCAGAACAGGGGCAGACACAACGATTAAAACACGGTGGCGTATAGTAGCAAGTCAGTGATAAGTACTCAGCAGTCTTCTCGCATTTAAATGAGAAATCTCGAAATAATAAATACCATCCATGTACAAATATGTACCATCAGTCTCAATATGCAAAGGAAATTTATATCATAGCATTGACGGTTTAGACCTGAAAACTGTTTATGTGTGAGACTTGAGACGCCTACGGCAGGGTCTCGGAAGAATTATGTTTTCTGGAATGTGACGTCATGTAATCTAGTAAAATCGACATTTTAGAGGAACCAGTTGCGTACATGATCAAAGTTCCACGGTCTTCTGGATTGCAACGTACTATTTCCCGGGTGGTTATCAAAATTTCAGTGTAAATTACTTAATCCATCTTCGGGTAGAACACGTGTGAATTTGAAATTAACCTGTCACATTAGGGGAAGAATGCTGACAGCCTGATGCTTCATGACAGGGTGCTGCAGAGAAACACCGACTTAAGAAAAGATAAATTGCAAGAGCTTCGTAGTTTGTATTTTTATCAAAGTCATTAGGATGATCAATTCTATAAATACGAGAAGGGCTGAATCTGTAGCAAGTATGGAAAACCTGAAAAACTGGGGCAAAATCCGGTCTCAAAATCTGAAAGAAAGATCCCTCTTAAAAAGTCCAGACGCAATAAAGGGGATACTCTTAAAATGACTTTTAAATAAATAGGGTGTTAGGCTGTTAATTAGAACCATCTGGCTGAAGACAGAGAAAAATGGCGAGGATTTTTAACACTGTTGTAAATACCTGTGTTCCATAAAATTCAGACAATTTCTTCAGCAGCCATACAACTAGTAGCCTATCCGAACGGCCTTCGATGCATTACCCTGTTAAAGCCTAGCGGTAACTTTACGTACCACCAGGTTTAACACTAAAAAATTCTACATGGTGCCCACATTGTTTTTATGTGTTTTGTACGGATATCAGAATAAACAGCAACTTTTGCCTTATAAAACATTAAGAAACTGTTTTTTATAACCGAAGTGGAGAGTGTTTACAGCGCGGTACGCACTGAGTCCTTATATAAAACAGATACGCTTCGTCTTTAAAGGGTTACGTCAATGACGAAAATTCTATAAAATACGCATGAGTGTCAGGAATAAGGTACACGCAATACGCTGAACATAGTAATTGTTATTTACGCAGAGAGGAGAATATCTGAAAGCGAGGAGGTAAGTTATTGACGTCTATCTGAGGCTTACACTAGGTGCAGTAGCCTGGTAAAATGTTCGAATTAATTGCCAGTGCATAAAATGGGTTTAGATTTTATTGTCATCGACAAAAGAGACTTCTCTGCTTTCAGAAATTATCTGAACAAAGAAGGTGTGCAATGGAGCCAAGTGATCCGTTCGATCTTCATTCCGATTCTTAGACTCAAACAAAGAACTCTGCAAACCGTTTCCTATATTGGAGTCGTTGTGATTGGTCTACCGTAACCATTTAAATTGTCGTACAGTAGAAATGCCTGTCAAGTTAGTTGCTATGGACTATATTTAAAGCCAGGACTAAATGAGCGACAGGAGACAGTTATTTCCAGTTAATTCTCTCGTGGTTGGGTGAGACTGAGTCTGTGTTGAACTACGGTCTATAAAAGGCCCATTGTATATTGACCGGACGGTAGTTGAATAAGTATGGAGCACTGGTGGAAAGGTAACTGACAGGGGAAAGCCAGAGTCCTCGCAGAAACCCTTTCCCAGTGCTACTTTTTTCATGGACTGTTACTTGAAAATATAAAATTTTATACCTAATTTGTACCATAATTATGTACACATACAGGGTGTTTCTGAAACAGGCGACCATATTTTAGATGCGTAGTCCATGTAACAAAACAAAGAGAAAATTTTAATCGAACATGGGTATTAGGGCACTTGGTTTTTTCAGTATGACCACCTCAGACATCAATACATTTGAAAATAATTCACATTTCAAACACCTGTATCAATGGTCCTAGGATGACTGGATTGTTACTGCCACTTTCAGAATCATGCAGTATACATGCAAACCTATCACCAAAGGTGCTCGAAAGGTCTGGCTTGTACTGTACATCTGGATGCTGTCGTCCAGATATTTTGATATTGAAATTGGTCATACCGCGAAGTAAACCGCCCTCGGACATATATTTGTATGAAGTTTCTTATGTATTTTGGTCCATAGAACATAAAACTAAATATGGCCACATATTTTACAAATTTTCTGTACGTATGTACCCACGTATATAGCAGTTTTTGAGATACATCTCGGTGCTTTGATATTAATTTTCGTAATTAAAACCAATTAAAAGCCCAATTGTGTTTTAGTTGGTTTTAATTACAAAAACAATTCTTGAGATGTTCGTTACTATCTTCAGATATTTTGTCCTCATTCACGGACATCTGCTGGAGGAAACTTGAAACATTTCAATAACTAGGTAAGCCATAAATCTGTATTAAGAGCCAAAGTTAAACAAACTTAAAGAGACAGCAACGAATACAGTAATAACTGTACAAAGCTGCACGAAGAATGTTAAACAAAGCTGTAGGATATTTCAACACATTATTCTTTAAACAAATACTAAGGGAATTTTTTGCTTTAAAAAATGGCAATGATGTATAATATTCTGGAGCGTAATGTACCAAATACATAAGAAAGTTGCGGTAATGCCAGCAGGCTGTTACGTTTAGCAAGCCAAGCGGTAATAACGAACAGCAGTATAGGCTATTATTATTCGAGCGGTGTTTAATATGTCTGAACAAAGGAACACACTCTATCTCACAATCAGCACCATCGTCAAAGAAAACGGAACTCTATGATAGGTAAGGGTGAGAAAATAAAAAATAAGATTTTGAGTTTATACATAACAAATGTGAAAGTACTTTTCTGTCCCGTGATCACAGACATTCAAAACAGCACTGCTTTGTTCCAAGGTTCCCACGCATCTCCTGCTTGTCCTTCTGATGAGGGTACTGTGAAGATGAAGATGAAGATTAAGATGATTACGAAACACTGGTGAAGTGATACTGACAGGGGAAATGAAAGTTTAAATAAAATATTCACCCGAATTATACATATAAATTAGTTCGTAACGCGCAGTAAACATTCGCCGTCTCGAAAACACTAATCACCAACAAATGCACAAAAGAGAGTTTTATCATCAATCGTAACACACTCCTACATGTTTCGACCCTGCTGGGTCATCTTCAGGGAGAACTTTCTGTTAGCATTACACTAGGGTTGCACTTTACATTTGAGTGAGAATGTGCTGTTGACTGTGTACTGCATTGTTTTTGGTGGCGTGAACTTTCCGCGGTCCGGGCGGTGGGTAATTTGTTGACTAGCTGAGAAACGACTGTCTTCCTAACAGACACTCTGCTGCATGGAATTGCCTGTTGTGAGGGTACTGACTGTATCGACGTCCACATTGTTAGACTGATGCGTGGTTTATTGAAAGAAATCCTCTTTAATGGTTATCCTATTGAAGCGAAGGGAGAAAACTCCTGGAAATGACTTACCTAGAAATGCTGTAGGCGAAATGATGCCAGTCCTTTTTGCCACAACAATAGCTATCCCAGTGTCGAGGAAAGGTAACGAGAAATCGATAGCTTGCGACCTCTCGAAGTTGATCTTCAGGGATGTGATAACCATGTCAGCGCGACGGTTGATGAGAGCAGCTACCAGGCCGTTCCACCGCCCGTTCTGTGGACACAAGAACATAATTGTGGCGCTTATCTGTGATTCTCACGGGCGGTCGTTTGTTTTTCTTCCTGACATGAAAACGTCTACTCTGCTTACTGTCGTTGTCTTCTGAAGCATAATTAATAGAGTTAAGGTGTTGTCCCTGGGTAACAAAGCACATATATTTAACCCTTTAAAGAGGAAGCGTATCTGTTTTATATAAGGACTCAGTGCGTACCGCGCTGTAAACACTCTCCACTTCGGTTATAAAAACCAATCTCTTAATGTTTTATAAGGCAANCGGGGCTGAACTGCACAGTGTCTGAACTGCACAGTGCAGGCCCGGCCCGCGGAGGGTTCACGCCTCCAAAAACAACGCAGTGCACAGTGAACAGCACATTCTCACTCAACTGTGAAGTGCAACCCTAGTGTAAGGGTAACGGTAAGTTCTTCTTGAAGATGTCCCAGCAGAGTTGAAACATGTAGGAGTGTGTTACGACTGATGATAAAACTCTCTTTGTGCATTTGGTGATTAGTGTTTTTGCATGATATAGTGCACGGACATGGGACACGTTAAATTCTCCGTCTCCATTATAAACAGCAATCATCTAACAGTGTACAGGGTGTTGAGGGTTTTGTATATTTCGAATTGTAAGACACACATAAATAGTGTGGCAATATACAGAGATGCCGATCCCAGTAGCCGCGGGGTCTAAGGCGTAGGTCTGCGGCCGAGGGCTTGCTGGGATCGTGGGTTCGAATCCCACCGGGGGGCCTGGATGCCTGTCTCTTGTACAGTGTTCGTGTTGTAAGATAGAGATCTCTGCGACGGGCCGATCCCTCGTCCAGAGGAGTCCTACTGACTGTGGTGTGTGTTTGAGTGTAAACAAGTGCCAATAAACAACCTCGACACCTGCTGTGAGTAGGTAGAAGAGGTGAGGACTGCAAAACAAAGATTTAACAGTGTACAGGGTGTTGAGGATTTTGTATATTTAGAATTGTACGACACACACATAAGTAGTGTGCTAATATACAGAGATTTGTATAGTCTATGTGGTACGTACAGTTAGCAACTACTGTGCTTTAGGGCAATTAACCCTTTAAAGACGAAGCGTATCTGTTTTATATAAGGACTCAGTGCGTACCGCGCTGTAAACACTCTCCACTTCGGTTATAAAAACCAGTCTCTTAATGTTTTATAAGGCAAAAGTTGCTGTTTGTTCTGAGATCCGTACAAAACACACAAACGCAATGTGGGCACCACGTAGAATTTTTGAATGTTAAACCTGGTGGTACGTAAAGTTACCGCTAGGCTTTAAAAGGTTAAGACGAACGTGAAGAGAGCCTATCCATTCTGATTAGCCATAAAACTACCTTCGTGTTTCTGTTGTTTCGCCCCAAACTGTGCTTCAGCTCTGTCACTTACTCTGTTGTCTCAAGACACTCCCATTTTCTAGCACTGTCCTCTATCTGGAAGTAGTAAAGCAACTGATTCGCTGAAGGCAACTATAGAGCGGAATGGAACAATTAAAAGTGCGTATAGAAATAAGCAGTTATTCTCAACGTGCGATCATAACTGACGAGAAACAGCCGGACTTGTTAGCGCAGTGAGAGGATTTCTTGGGAACATGTACAATCCATAACAAAAAGCATTGAACACTCTCGTTTTCCTGTGACACTGAGATGTAAGAAATGGAGTGGTACAGAGCACAGGTTCTCACGTGTATTTGCTGCAGGATTAGTTACATTTTTTTATTAAAATTATACCCGCTACAAAATGTATGACCGAGGGATTGTACTTTCTTTCCTGACAGTGATAAGAAACTTGTCACTCCTCTAAAACGTCCAAAAGGTAAAAAGAGTCTATGAAGTCCACACAGCTTCCTATTCAAAACGTAAGGGAAACGTTTCCCAGGAATATGAGGCCAGGGCGTGAACCTGAAAACTCACTTCCATTCAGTGACGAGGTCAAGAATGATTAGAAAGGTACCTCCAGTCCCGCAAGCCATTATGGCTTGCAAGGTACAAATGAGACCTGTACTCATCACCAAATATTATTCGGGTAATCAAATCGAGAATATTGAGATGGGCGGGGCATGCAGCACGTATGGGGGAAAAGAGAGGTGCATATAGGATTTTGGTGGGGAGAACTGAGGGAAGGCGACCACTTGGGAGACCTAGGCTTAGATGGGAGGATAACATTAAAATGGATCTTCAAGGAGTTGGATGGGGCATGGACTGGATTGAGCTGGCTCCGGATAGGGACAGGTGGCGGACTCTTATGAATGCGGCAATGAACTTCCGGGTTCCATAAAATGCGGAGAATTTCTTGACTAGCTGAGAAACTGTTACCTTCTCAAGAAGGCCTCTGCTCCATGGAGTTAGTTAGTTAGTTAGTTAGTTAGTTAGTTAGTTTGTTTGTTTGTTTGTTTGTTTGTTTGTTTGTTAGTTAGTTACCTAGTCAGTCAGTCAGTCAGTCAGTTAGTTAGTCAGTCAGTCAGTCAGTCAGTTAGTTAGTTAGTTAGTTAGTCAGTCAGTCAGTCAGTTAGTTAGTTACCTAGTCAGTCAGTCAGTCAGTTAGTTAGTTACCTAGTCAGTCAGTCAGTCAGTCAGTCAGTTAGTCAGTCAGTCAGTCAGTTAGTTAGTTAGTCAGTCAGTCAGTCAGTCAGTTCGTGTACAAGTGACTCCTTTGTCGCCCGGTCAGTGCTCTATAGCGTTCAGCGTGTAACTTTTCTTCTTCGAACCATGAGTTCCCTTACATTCCTCGCCTCTCATCAAAAGTTCCCGGCTTATACTGCATACATGAAAGTTCTGTGTGTCTGCAAGTCATCATGGCACTAACTATGAATAATACTGCCTTGTGGAATTTTATATCTTGTAATCAGGCAGAAATTAATCGAAGTTTTGGGGGATCGAGCTGCCACCATCTTCAGATCAGAAGAACATTCCACTATGCTACGCTGAAAAGACAGAGGCAACATGGCCCACCAAAACGTCGGTAGATTTTAAACGGACTATATGACTCCACATAAAGTGACGTTCGCAGTAACTTTGGTTTGTATCATGCGGAATCTTCATATTTTACAAAAAAACACTTCACTCACTTTAGCCTCTCGCAGTTGACGCTTTCTTTGAATATGGCAACTTAACCGAAGAAGGTCCAGCTGTTTAAGTGCATGCTTACGCAGAAAATTAGCAATTTATATACAACTTACATTTTTCGCAGCTTATCAAACGAGACTTTTAATATTTCTTCACAAAAAGAAACATCTCAAAAATAACTATACTCAAACACGTTTAACACTAGAAATATCTGCAACAGAAAATTAGGCTTTTTAGTTCTGCTCGGAAATGCTTGTTTCAAATCGTTTAGACAAACTTCATGCTTCAAAGCCAGAACACAAGAGAACTCCAAATAAGGCAACCGGTACAGCAGGCTAACAAGCAAGTGCCCTAGGGCTCCATCTCACTGGGTCACCAGCTGAGCCCCTCTCCTCTGCCGCATTCATTCAAAACGTGCACAAAGAAATCAAGGCGACGATATATGATTCATCAATCAGTTAGTGTAGCATTCATGATGGACATGGCATTAACAGCTCTGTTTCAACGGCCAGTACTTCAGAAATTGTATTTTCAGTAACGAAGAACTCTATAACTCGTGGCATTAAATATATGGGCTAAAGGGGCAAATATGGCTACCGTATATAACTAACTAACTAACTCCATGGAGCAGAGGCCTTCTTGAGAAGCTAACAGTTTATCAGCTAGTCAAGAAATTCCCCGCATTTTATGGAACCCGAAGGTTCATTACCGCATTCACAAGAGCCCGCCACCTGTCCCTATCCTGAGCCAGATCAATCCAGTTCATGTCCTCCCATCCCACTTCCCGAATGTCCATCTTAATATTATCCTCCCATCTACGCCTGGGTCTCCCAAGTGGTCGCCTTCCCTCGGGTCTCCCCACCAAAATCCGGTATGCACCTCTCTCCTCCCCCATACGTGCCACATGCCCCGCCCATCTCAGTCTTCTCGATTTGATTACCCGAATAATATTTGGTGATGAGTACAGGTCATTAAGTTCCTCGTTATGTAGTCTTCTCCACTCCCCTGTCGCCTCGTCCCTCTTAGGCCCAAATATCCTCCTCAGCACCCTATTCTCGAACACCCTCAGTCTTTGTTCCTCCCTCAGTGTGAGAGACCAAGTTTCGCATCCATACAGAACAACAGGTAAAATTATAGTTCTGTATACCCTAATCTTTGTGTTTTTGGATAGCAACCTGGAGGACAAAAGATTCTGCACCGAATGATAGCAAGCAGTCCCCGACTTCAATCTGCTCTTAATTTCTTCATGAATGGAGTTTCGATTCGTTAGGGTTGCTCCCAAATATTTGAATTCTTCCACCCTTTCAAAGGATTTATTATCTATATTTATGTTGTGATTGTGTCCTGCATTCTGATTTCGAGACATGACCATGTACTTAGTTTTCTCAGCATTTACTTCTAGACCAATCTCCTTACTAGCAATCATTAAATCTTCTGCATTTTTCTTTATGCTATGTACGCTTCCGCCCAATATATTAACATCATCAGCATAAACCAGAAGCTGATGTGTACCATTCAATTTCAAGCCCTCCTGGTTTGCCTGAACCCTCCTAATGGCATATTCTAAAGCAAAGTTGAAAAGCAATGGCGACAGAGCATCCCCTTGTTTCAAGCCATTCTTAATAGGGAACGTGTCAGACAGATGTTTGCCTACCCGAACTCTGCTATATGTTTCACTTAGGCACATTTTTATTAACCTTACTAGTTTAATGGGGATACCGAACTCAATGAGAATATTATACAAGACCTCCCGCCTAACTGAATCATAGGCTTTCTTGAAGTCTATAAAGAGCTGATGAACTGCCTCATTGTATTCCCATTTTTTCTCAAGTATTTGACGAATGCTGAATATATGATCAGTGGTTGACCTGTTACGTCGAAATCCACACTGATGATCCCCAATAATTTCCTCTGCATATGGAGTTAACCTTGACAAAAGGATGTTGGATAGAATTTTGTACGTAGTCGGCAAAAGTGATATGCCTCGATAGTTATTGCAATCTGTCTTATCACCCTTTTTATAAATAGGCACAATGACCGACTCCTTCCATTCCTCAGGCAATTCCTCCTTATTCCAAATAGAAATAATAAGTTTATGGATTTCAGACCGAATAATCCTACCCCCTGCTTTAATCAATTCTGCTGGAATCTGATCAATACCTGGTGATTTGTGGCTTTTTAGTTTTCCAATAGCCATCTCAACCTCAAAGGCACTGGGCTCAGGCACTAGTGGCTCTGCTGTGTGTACTTCAATCTGCCTAACATCATTAACCCCGTGTATATTCAACAGCTGGGAGAAATGATTCCTCCACCTAGCCAAAATACTGTGGGAGTCTGCAACCAGGTCACCCTTCTCGTCCTTTACTACATTACTTCTAGGCTGGTACCCCCTCTTAAACTCATTGATACCCCTATACAAGTCTCTTATATTCTTCTTCTTACTGTTTGTTTCAATTTCATTAATTTTAGCTTTCAGATATTCCTTCTTTTTGTGCCTGAAATGTCTACTAGCTTCACGTCTTACGTTGTGCAGATTATCTCCATTATTTTGGTTTGGATTCTGTAACCACTGAATTTTAGCCTGCTTCCTTTTATCTAAAAATTCTGCACATTCTGCATCAAACCATGGTTTATGCTGCTTCCGTTCGTGTAGACCTAGACTCTCTTGAGCCGAGATTTTGATATTCTCTTTAATGTTTTCCCAAGCCCTATTCATGTCCTCACTAACATTTAAGTTTTCCAGAGCTGCAAACCTGTTTGAGATCTTAAGCTGATACTGTTTCCTAACCTCTAGTTCACTTAGCTTCTTGAGATTAAATCTCTCTACATCAAACTTCTGTGCTGCTTGTTTACTTACTGCCAGTCTTTCCCTAACTTTCGCAACCACCAGATAGTGATCAGTATCACAGTCAGCTCCCCTGAAAGATCGTACATCGAGTATACTGGAATTCCGTCTCCTATCTATCAATATGTGATCGATTTGATTGTGAGTCTTCCCATCAGGAGAGGTCCAGGTGTATTTATGAATATTTCGGTGCGGAAACATAGTGCTCTTAACAACTAGATTCTTTGATGTGGCAAAGTTTACTACTCTAACACCATTATCGTTGCTATCCTGATGTAAACTCTCATTCCCAATAGTCGGTTTGAAAATATCCTCTCTCCCCACTTTTGCATTAAAATCTCCTAACAGAATTTTCATATATACTGACAGGATTACTCAGTGACTTTTGTAACATATGGTATTTGTGCCTTTTCCAACAAATCCACAGCAGAAAATAGGAAACTTACATGTATACTGTATTATACTTCCAGCTGAATGTGAAACGCCATAGAAATGAGAATCTGAAAATGCTGTTAGAGATTAGAGTCCCTGAACACTCCTCGAATCACACACAACAAAGAATAGGTCAAACTGGTAGGAAGAACGAAACCTGATGTCAGCAGCAGAGTGAATTGCGGACTGTAAAATGAGTTTCAGTTTCAAGACGAATTAAACACAAGTAAAACTTTAAGGCTAAAACAGTGGCAAAAAACTTAGATTGCTGTCCGCTGGATTATGACATGTTATCGTCTGTTATTATGAATGGTTAGGTACGTTATGGAGAAACTTGTGTCCACATGTTCAGGGTAGAAGGGAATTCGAACCTTAAGATGCAGACAGCGGGTGTCTCCGAAATTGTGATAGCTGCTTACAAGTAAGGCTACACCATATCTTCACCCAAACGACCAACATAATAATGTGACGAATTCTAAGACTACAAGATGACTGGAGGCAAGACCGGTTGCCCTACCAGAGTTCATTGTACCACGAAGAAGCAGTCACATGTACAGCACACACGGGCTACATACGTCTGAGGCCATGACCTGCTTCCCACCCCCTGCACCCACGCACCAATGTAGCCTCGTTACCCGACACAGCCGTGCTGAGACCAAAGATCAGTCACTGCATTTTGTCAACGACTGTCGCAGTGACGCGGACAGTTCTCCTGCTTCGTGACCGAGCGATACCGGACCAATATCTTGGTCTAAAGACCGGCTATCCTTCTGTGTATATTTGTTTTCCTCAGTCCTTGTCAAATACCGGAATACAATTTCAATTCAGGCCACGACCTCTTCCTTCTATATCCTTTCCACTTCTCTAAAACCCCATCAGTCGACGCCATGTAGTCGAGATTGTAACAGCGTCGTTAAATGCAATAGATTTATGAATTTTTCTTCCCAATGGCGCAACAGCCCCTAGTGGGGCAGGGTCTCCTCATTTTCAGGTTTCACATTCACACTCACTTCTACACACCACACTCTGTAGGATTCCTCTGGACGAGTGATCAGCCCGACGCAGAGACCTTTACCTGACAACATACAACAGTCGCAAGAAAGAGAAAACCTTCCCCCCCCCCCCCCGCGGCAGGATTCGAACTCACAATTCCAGCAAGCGGAATTCCGTGTTTATAAATAGTTGGACTTAGTTATTATTTGCCGACAAGAAATTCTGACAGATGTATTTCTTAAACCCGCGCTTCTTTGAAGAAACAAAAATCTGAAATTAAAAGAAACCTCATAAAATCAATCACAAGCACATATTCTTCTTCCGGAATATCGCTCCTTTAATTCGTCAGTATGACAGCATATTGTAGACGAAAATTTTAAAGGAGGAATGACTCTCAGATTGAGAAAGTGAGGTTCGTTCTCGTAATTAACCCTTTAAAGACGAAGCGTATCTGTTTTATATAAGGACTCAGTGCGTACCGCGCAGTAAACACTCTCCACTTCGGTTATAAAAACCAGTCTCTTAATGTTTTATAAGGCAAAAGTTGCTGTTTGTTCTGAGATCCGTGCAAAACCCATAAACGCAATGTGGGCACCACGTAGAATTTTTTAATGTTAAACCTGGTCGTATGTAAAGTTACCGCTAGGCTTTAAAAGGTTAAATAAAAACTGTGCATGAGGATGTGGATCACATCCAGAATATCAACTGCAGTGCATGCACATCGCTTTAACAAACGTGGCTTTCGTATACATTGGTAGAATACGAAGTGAAAGTCACCGTTGTTAGTTGTTTTGTATTAGTAAATTTGTAAGAGACAAGGTACGCTTTTGTATGCATAACAGAGTAACTACTGGCATGTAGAATGACGTGTGGACGTGGAAGTAAGCAAACACACTCTAACACGAATCATCATCATCAAAATGTAGCATCCGTGAATTTAAAATCAAAGAGACGATCATGCAGGCAATAAGCCAGGTTTGTTGCGTTATGCCTACGTTTCTTAACGCGTTCTCTTCCCATTTCGTGTTGTTGTTCACTAAGGAAGCCATTCCATGCTAGAATACGGCACATGCGCAGAGACGGCTGCTCGTTCCACTGTATGCGCCCGATGACTTTCACTGCACGAACTGCGACCGTAATTGGCTGGATCCTATCGCAACTGCTGCGCAGAATTTCCGCATGAGGAATCCGGGCTTCGCAGTCCATTAATAAATACCTCACAAGTCACAGGGTTTTGTTTAAGAATTGCCTCCCCCACAAAAGTGTGAAGGACGAATCACTAGTGTACAGATGCGCTGCACACTGAATAACAATGAAATGAATCAACAACAGAAAGGTAAATTTGTAAATGGGCGCGCCAAAAAGGGGTATGGTTCAACAGAGTTATAGAGCCACTAATTCTAACTAGACACCATATGGGGGGTGAATAGTTAGCTTTAAGTCCCGGCCGCTTTTTCCCCAAGGTATAGAGCACCCAGTAGCCACTGGATGTCAAATAAAATATTATTAGTTGAGTGAAACGGCGCCGAAAGCTGACTGCCAACACTATGTTTTTCGCATTTGCAGGCTTTATGTCTACGTCTGCACACACCATTTTAAACATCCTGCCTGTCCTTCAATTATCACCCTACTTATCAATATTATAAACGTCCCTCTACGCCTCTATTTACATATAATATGTTTACTTCAAGGTTGTATATTCCGTGCATTGCCATGATGAATTATAGTCAATTTATTGCACCAAATTGAATCAAGAAATTAAATTTCTATACAAAAAGAAACACGTGCTTAGCGAGCGACTATATGAAGCTCACTTGGAGTGTGTCGAAACATGGAACAGTATGTGGTAATATATGTAAACAGCTATAGACTACAGACTCCAAAAGTATGATGAGCACCCTGTACCAAAAACTTAAAAAAAAATCGATAACCTAAGCGAACAATATAAAAAACTTCCCAAACATAAAACTGTGGGCCGCGATAGCTCAGTCGGTATAGCGACTCGCTACGGGCTGGACGGTCCGGGGATCGAATCTCGGTAGGGGCGAGATTTCCCACAGCCGTCCAGACCGGCCCTGGGGCCCACCCAGCCTCCTGTAGGATGGGTACCGGGTCTCTTTCCCGGGGGTAAAGCGGCGGAGCGTGGGGCTAGCCACCCCTTCACCTCCTCGTGCCGAGGCTCACGAACGGGTAGAGCTATACCTCTACTCCCCCTCTTGGGCCCTCAGGGCCTGTTACAGAGTGAACCTTTACCTTTACCTTTACAAACATAAAACAATCACACAAGCATCCAATAACACATTCCACAAAGACATGCAGAACCTCACGTCTATTGCACTTACAAACGAGAAGCTCAAAATCCTGAAACTAGGTTTCAGTTACGCTTTTGCCACTCATAAACGACGTTTTAATCATGTTTTAGTGTTTTATCCGTTAGTATTAAATTAATGTAAGTTTTATATGATGGTATCACCAACGCTGCCTACCGACTGTGGAACCATACACAAGAGGATTGTCATCTGATAATTGGTTTTAAATTTGGCATTACGTGCTCCCTGAAGATGGTGTTCTGAAGGCCGAAACATGTAATATACATGAACATTATGTGCAATTATTTATGTGATTGATTAATCAATTGATCTTAATGAATGGGACTTAAATATGTGGATCTAATTGAGCTGACTCAGGACAGGTGAAGAGGTGGGCTGTTGTGAATAGGGTAATGAACCTCCGGATATCATAAAGTGAGGAGAATTTATTAACTAGATGAGAAACGATTAGCTTCTAAGGAAGGACTCTGTTTGATGGCGATTATTGACTGTTCAGTCACTTGAGTAGTGCTGTCTGAGTAAACTGTTCAGTTAGCCATTCTGCGGGCTGGCACAACGTGCAAACGTTCAAGTCCATTTGGGAAGGGACGAGGGCTGTTATGTAATGGAATTAAATGTCAAGCGGGCAAGAGAGTTTCATACAAGCAACCACACTGCAGGCAAACGTCAGGACTGCACAGAATTCTGGACAGAGAAGTACAATACACGTATGGAAATGGGAACTTTAGTCGAGGGAATAAATCCATGACTAAGTTGTTTCCTGCTCATTCCCAGCGGAAACTGCAAAAATATTGAGTCTGCCTGGTCATGTCTGTCTGTCTGTCTGTCTGTCTGTCTGTCTACATGCGATACCTCGAGAACGTACCCTAATTTTATCTACATTTTAACAACTAAATTGGTGTATTTTAAACAACTACATCCAGATCTTGGATCCATATTGTTGGATAGTGTGTGATTTGTGAAATTGTGACTCTCCCTGAAGATGAAGAGATTGATTGATTCGAAACATGTAGGAGTGTAATTTGAACATTTTAGTGTATAATAAAGTGTGCATGTCGTTGGTCTGTGATAGTGTAAACTCGAGAAAAAGGTTGAGAATATTTTCAAAAAGTTCGATACTGGGAAGCTTTACCGAAGCTTATCACTGTTACAGGTTGGTATAAATTTGATAATAACAACAGACACTTCACACAAAAACCTACATACGTGTCTGAAAACACGAGTATAAATCGCTAGATATTTATCGGAGTCAAAAATACTTTGAAGAAAGGTTGAAGAGGAAAACGAATCTCACACGTTATTTACGTAAACCTTACAGTTGTCTACAAAATGAAACAAAAGAAACGGACGTATCAGAACTGTTACGCTATGCATATTCTTCCTGACTTCTTATGACAAACTTTTAAATTTGCTGCTTCATGAATATCACTGAACATACAACAAATGAGTATAACTCTGATATTATTAACATAACCTGCCCTGAAGATGGAGGTAGTATCATTTTCCGAAACTTTTTTAACGACTCATGACCACACAGCGTTATAACAACGAAAATTTTAAATGCTATGGACATTTCTGATATAATTTATAGCGGTATGTCTGACCAGTTACTGCAGTCTCACGGACTCCTTGAACCCCGCAAGCGTAAATGTACATTGAGCAAACGGACAATCCGTAGCCCCTATGTGAGTGAACGTGCTGTTTTGTGGGCGGGAACTAGAGTGCAAGTAGGCCAAGACCTTTCAGCATGCAAACAAGTTTACATCATGGAGTGTATACCCGTCCGTAGAACAATACCGTATTGCTCGGGAATTCGGCGTGATACTAAAAATGTAGATATGATAAATATCTGCGTCGATTAACAATCATATGGCGTTAGCTGTGTTCTTATATCTAGATTTTGAAAATAGAATTTCTTATTCTAATGGGAAAAGTGCATTAACGCTAAGAAGGCTAAGATCAATCTGAGTTATACTTAAAATTTCAGTCCGTACCGCGCAGTAAACACACTCCCTCTCGGTTATAAAAACCAATCAGTTAATGCTGTATGGGGAAATAATCGCTGTTTGTTCTGAGATCCACACAAAGCACATAAATACACTGTGTGGGCAGAACGTACATTTAAATATTCAGTCCGTACCGCGCAGTAAACACACTGTCTCGGTTATGAAAACCAATCAGTTAATGCTGTATAGGGAAATAACCGCTGTTTGTTCTGAGATCTACACAAAACACATAAATACACTGTGTGGGCAGAACGTAGAATTTGTGAGTGTTAAACCTGGCGGTACGTAAAGTAACTACTGACCTGTAAAGGAGTAAACACGACACGTATTCTTTTCTTCTGTCCAATTTTATTTCGAAGCATCTTTTCACAGCAATAAATATCATTATTTACACTCCAGATGCGAGCAGAAATGTGTGTGGGTCTTCAACAGAAGTGTTTGATATTCGTGTCAGAATTTAACAGACTTCATGTGTGTTGACAGCGTTCAATAAATCTTAAGAAAATTAAATTTTCCGAAAATACGTTCAGCTGTTCTCACTTCGCCTCACCTGACAAACTGACACATGGCAAATATGTGAGTGCCTAATAAAGCCTAGCATGCCGCAGAAGTGTCTATAAGAAACAAATCACGCAATATTCAGCCCAACAAAATGCAGGATTCATTAATCAGTTAGGATTAATTAACAAGATATTGTAATATAGAATATCTGAAACAATACAGTGCATTTTGTTGGACTGAATACGGTGGGATTGTTTGTCGACAATGCACGGTATGAACAATATAAAATCTATACGAATCGCTTTTTAGATTCTAAGGCAATTAGTTGAATGCATTCGACCATAAAAATATCACCGTAATTACGTCTTTATAAAGTTTTTTTCTCTCAAAAACAGTGAAGAGTTTTTGTCGCTCGTGCACATTCTTTAATCACTTTCGCCACCGGAAGTGTGCTAGACCCAAACCAATCAGATTCTCGTCAGGAGAACTTGCAGTGACGATGGAAGTGGAGAAACCTGTCGCCTTCGGACACGTGATCCATAAATACGCAATGGATCGCGAGAAGATCTTTTTAACTGTGCCTGTTATTCACTGACAGTGAACTGACTGAGCCAGGGAAGCCGGTCCTCACTTCGTCTGGCCTTGCAGCCACATTCAAACTTTCGAAGATTTTCTACGAAATCTCATAACAAATGGAAACCGACATCTTAATTTTTTTTGTGAGAAGAAGAAAACACAATTCCCACCACAACTCCAGAACATAGGTTACATACAATTTAAACTTGTAAAATAAACAAGTTTCTTTTCCCCATTAGGCTTCATTATAATCATGCTGGATTCCAGTCAAACCGCTCTCCCTGTCGATTTCTCACGACAGTAGGAACTGCAGTAATTACAGAAATACAGCTCGTTAAATAGCTGATAGTATAAGAGGCAAAACTAATGTCGTTGTCCAGGACACGAAGGCATATAGAGGGAGCAGCAGTACAGCTCCACCCATTCTTACCTTCGGCACTAGACGGAACTGAGTGCTCAACAACACAGCACTGCCGCTTTACTACCATGAAAGACCTCTAGTACCCACTTAATAGGAGTTTAGGTGTGCCCCAGGGGCCATTTGGACGTTTTTGAAAAGAAAAGAATATTTTGCTCCTGACGAGATTCGAAACCCGGACAGCCAGCCTGTACTGAGTCGCTATATGGAATACTCTATCCCACCTCCCCGGCTTCTAGAATAACTGTATAAGGTTAAGCCAGAAGAAACTGAAGAAATGACACTATTTACTAGACGCAGATCCAGGTAGAAAATAAAATTAGAATGGATCTTAAAATCCGACGTGGCTAGAAATCAGTTAAAGCAGATGAAGCTTGAGATGTGAAATCAAATTTTGGTTTATTAAATGCAAAAAAAATTCGTGATTAACTTCATAAGTTCTCTGCCCCATGAAGTGAATTACAGAGATAAACACTGGGCAGGTCAGTTAAACATTCGCCGCTACTGACAGTACGCTTAGCAAACATAACACGAGGAACCACCCTGTATAGTAAATAGAGTTTTATTCCCTTGTGGCTTATTTGAGGATGCTGTCAGTAGCTCCGAATATTAGCGTCCAAATATAGGATGAATTGAAAAGGAAACGGAAAGCAGAGGTTGTGACACACATAAAGTAATACTCAGGCACATACTGTACACAGACGGGTACGGCATTATTTGGTCCAATGTTTTACACTCAATTTGTTTTCAAAAACACCTTTCCTGGGGACAAGGGCTCACCCAAGTGGGGGAGCTGCCATGCTGCAGCCTCCCCAGAACCCCCAAAACTGAAATTTAAAAACCACATTTTGTACACTTTACGATATCAAAAGATTTACGTGATTTACCCTTCAACCGCAATCAGCCACTGAAATCGGCTGATGACTATAAACTAGAATTTTGAAAAAATAAATTAGTACAATTAAAAAAAGACGACACGAAACTGTGATTGAGTCATGTAACATGTAATTATATTTTTATGTATATAAAAGCACTTGCAGACAGTGTTATATTGTACTTACCATATGATTTTTATAACATAAATTTTAAAATCAAACATAAATTATATACAGCCTCGCGGTCATCCCTCGCCCAAGGAAAAATTCTGGATGTACACGTGCCTTAGGATGACACGTGACAGCTTTGAGAAAAATTTGTGGAAACAAAATATTGTTAAGTGCAAGTAAGTGGAGCAGAATAATACCCGTACATCACAACAGCCTCCCGGTATGCATGGAATGCTACAACAATCCCTGATAATCGATTCTAGCGGCATGTTACGCCGCCTCGATTGGTAAATAGCTGTCCGTCAACACGTCCAACTAGGCTCGAATCTCTCGCACAACCTCCTTGACAGAACAGCCAGTCTGTAAACCCAAATTTGAATGCAGGACCATCCGCAAGAAAAGCAGCTGTTCGGCACACAGCAGCTTTCGGTTGTGAACCGCTATAAAGGACATGACACGAGACAAATAGGAAAAGTCGCACTTACAAAGTGAAACGCGTCTAATTGCTTTGAAATTAGCCCACAGTCTGCATTGAATAGAACAAGTAGGCTCAAGGCAGTGAAACGTTTTTATGTAGATCAACTCACATGATTTCGTTTAAACGGTGCTAAAGCATATGGCGAGAAAAGTGAGTTCTTCTATTTAAGAGTAGCTTTCATACTGGCATTGCTTATCACGCAGCCAGTGTTTAGGTAGCATCGTCCCTTTGTGCTTGTTAATCAAATCGATCTATCATGCATATAAACACAACATTTGAATATTGCCGGAAAATAATGCTGTATGGAAGAGGCTTCTTGCATAGCGTAATTTCACGAAAATTATGCTATGGAAGAGGCCTCTTGCATAGCATATTTTCACGAAAATTATGCTATGGAACAGGCCTCTTGCATAGCATATTTTCCCGAAAATTATGCTATGGAAAAGGCATCTCGCATAGCACACTTTACCGGAAAAGTATGCTACGGAAGAGACCTCTTGCGTAGCATACTTTTCCGACAAAGTACTTGCGGTTTTACATGATGATGGCCGAATAAAACGGCCGAAACATATTGCAGAAAAGTAAATAAACGAAGTACAGTGTTGTGTTTGTCGGGATAATAAATCTATATTGACTATCATGCAGGCAGTCACCCTGTGGTAAGGGAAGGACCGGTACATAAGTCTCCAGAGAAACTGTACACACTGCCACGTGTTTCAGTTATACATACCGAACAAACCCCCCCCCCCTCCCCCACAAACACACACACACAATTTGTGTTCCTGTCTCTCACAATTTCACTTCAGTACACTAATAAATTTTCATTATATTTTCCTCAGAAAAAATTAAATAATCTCGGATAATTCAGGCCATATTGGATGTGACGCTGTGTCGCTGGTTTTCAGAAGTTAAGAAAAAAGTAGTCCCTTCTTTGGACCCCTTTACCCTCGAAGAAGGAGACACTACGGTCCTTCGAAACGTCTGACGTCACGAACACAGTGGACGCAGTGTCACATCCCAGAAGACTAACCCCACGGAGCACTTCAGCTAGTCAAGAAATTCCCTGAATTTTGTGGAACCCGAAGGTTCATTACCGCATTTAAAAGAGCTCATCACCTGTCCCTATCCTGAGCCAGCTCAACGCAATCCATGCCGCCTATCCTACTTCTTGAAGATCAATTTTAATATTATCCTCACATCTACGCCTGAGTCTCCCAAGTGGTCTCCTTCCCTCATTCCCAGAATACCGGAATCAAAACTGGAGACGCAGAGTCGTCACTGTGAGATAGGACGGAGATTTTGAAGCGAAACTTGGTGTGTGAAATGCTTAACTTCTATCTATGTTGTTTCAGTCGTGAAATGTGGACATCCGGAGGTTCCCGTGAACGCCCGCGTGTCCCTGACGAACCCAGACTTGGCAGTGGGCACTGCTGCCACCTACGCATGTGACGAGGGCTACGAGCTGTTCGGGTGAGTTGCTGCCAACATTCCAGAACAAATACTCACGTCTGTTTCACAAAGTTTATCGAATATAAACACAAAATAAAGCAGCTTTAGATGTAACAGTAAGTTCTGGGAAGAAGGCATGCTGCGGACTGTCCGTAAGCTGAGGCCTTCTGTTTCCTGTCACGTTAAACGGCGTAGGTTGGCAGTTGCTTGCAGACGTTTCGTGTCGGTTATCGGGCACATCTCCAAGGGGCAAGCAGTCCACGTCTGCTTGGAATGCTTTCCCCTTGGAGCTGAGACAGATAGGCTAACCCGAAACGTCGGTAACAAACTACTAATCGACGCAATGTAACAAACCATCATTAGGATTCAAGCAGTTCAAAAAGGTTTGCAGTGCTTGACCATTGAGAATGAAAGAGATATAATATCCCGAAACGTCGATAATAAAATACCAACCTACGCCGTGCAATATAACATCACCAGGATTCAAGCAGTTCAAAAAGGTTTGCAGTGCTTGACTACTGAGAATGAAAGAGACTTAATATCCCGAAACGTCGATAATAAACTACTAACGTACGCCGAGTAACATAGGAACTTCAGAATTAACGCAGTCCAAAAAGATTTGCAGTGCATAATTATTAAAAATGAAACATATAGGATATCCCGAAACGTCGATAATCAACTACTAACGTACGCCGAGTAACATAGGAACTTCAGAATTAACGCAGTCCAAAAAGTTTCGCAGTGCTTGTCTCTTGAAAACGAAAGAGATAGGCTGTCCCGAAACGTCGGTGACAGACCATCGAACTACGTGTGCCTGCCGTAATGTGCCAGAAGAGCGAAGCCTCGATTACTCCGCGGCGGAAGCGCGTACATTGTAAATATGAGATCAAATGCACCCGGCATGCGACAGGGGTAAAATATCTTCCAGGCCATATTCCAAGCCGTCTTTATTACAAGTTACTTGAATTACTGAGATAGGTAAAGCCATTAAGATAACGGTTAATTCATTATTAGTTTCTTGTGTTTCAATACAGCTTTATGACTCACACTAACTAAATAACTCCATGGAGCAGAGGCCTTCTTGAGAAACTAACAGTTTCTCAGCTAGTCAAGAAATTCCCCGCATTTTATGGAACCCTGAGGTTCATTAGATTCATTACCGCATTCACAACAGCCCGCCACCTGTCCCTATCCGAGCCAGCTCAATCCAGTCCATGCCCACCCATCCCACTTCTGGAAGATCCATTTTAATATTACCATCCCATCTACGCCTGGATCTCCCAAGTGGTCGCCTTCCCTCAAGTCTCCCCACCAAAATCCTGTATGTCCCTCTCTTTTCCCCCATACGTGCTACATGCCCCGCCCATCTCGTTCTTCTCGATTTGATTACCCGAATAATATTTGGTGATGGGTACAGGTCATTAAGTTCATCGTTATGTAGTCTTCTCCACTCCCCTGTCACCTCGTCCCTCTTAGGGCCGCACAAAATTTTAAAGTGAACTCTAACTCCCACGAAATGTTTTGCTAATTAGGGATGGGTCATGTACATTACATCGTTGATTCGCTTACGCAGATAATGGTGTCACGGCAAATAAACTCCTATCTTTAATACAGGCGTGTCTTCACTCACAAACCGACAGTCCTCTGTTGTGGGATTTATTAGTCGTAACGTTAAACCAGCTTTTCTGTACCATATTTTGCTGTGTACAGTTTAAAGGCTCTAAACTGATGTTAATGGCATATTTAACTTCCTCTTTCCATCTGTAAGTTGCAGATATTAGCTGAGTATTTACAGTTTAACATATTTAGACGTGCGTCGCCTGTAAATATTACCTAAGTTAAAGTTACAGCTCACAACGAAAAATATTGCCTAGCCTCGGAATTAAAGCGCCAGTCAGGCCCTGTTGCCCCCGTCTGCGGGCTAAACGAAATCCGCTGCATGTCAAAGACAGGGACACAATGTACTGCGAACTGCCTCCATCTGAGTTCACAAAATTTTTAAAGACAATTTAAATTATAATCCGTGATAATTTTTTTTTTCAGCACGCCGACTTTGGTGTGTGCAGCCACCGGCAGTTGGCAAGGAGATCTGCCCTACTGCGGTGAGTAATCAGCCACAGGAGTAACTCTTCAACCACAAGACGCGTCAAGACATGAAAACGTTGAAGTTTAAAACTTTTTAGCCATGAAACGCCTACACATTCAGTCCCACGCTTAAACAATTTCAAGTTAGGCAATTCCACACTTGTGTAATTTTTAAAAAAGTAAAAAAAAAAGAATTAAAAAAATAACATTTTGAAAAGGCGCGCCAGTTTTTTTCCTTGAAGGAATGAAAGCGCAATTAAATGAAGGTGGCGGAAGAATACTGCTGGGCGATAACACAGACTGCTGGGCGGTAATGATGCGGCCTACGTGGTAGCAGTGTGTTGAAGTTTACATTTCGAGTGTACAATATATATTCTCAAATCCGATTTGCTCAAAATTCGAACTGCGTCAGGCCTTCCGCAACGTAACTATTTTGTAAGTCAGGGAGTGCCTCTACTGCCAATATATGTACACAGCGGAAGTGACAAATGCACTCAGTACTTTTGCCCGCAACAGACACCACATAAATGTCACCAAAAGCAAAGGACACCAAATACCGTGAAAACAGTCAGCATTATTTCACTGGCACATGCGAGGAGACAGGAGACTTTTCTCTTTATGGTGAGTGATTTATGAAAGCGTTGTATCCACAAGCAGGAAGGAGTGTTTGCTTATGCGTCTTTATCACCGCCTACTGTTATTTGCTAATTGTGCTGTGTCTCGCTTTACCAAATATCAGGAAGTTACAGGCCTATATGAAAACCTTACCACCTTTATGTGCTCGACTGTCTTGAAATCTGGGAACCTCAACCTCCTGGAAACCTCACGGCCTGTCCAGGCCTGTACAGGGACTGCTTTACCGTCCACAGAACTGTCGCTCTTTAAATAATTCTATCCATTTCTAATTCTAACAAACAATTAGGTCTAAACACACACTCTGTCCATGTCTCGTCACCAGGATAAAGGAAAAAACCCGTAATAAACGAATA
Source organism: Coptotermes formosanus (assembly GCA_013340265.1). Lineage (NCBI taxonomy): Eukaryota > Metazoa > Arthropoda > Insecta > Blattodea > Rhinotermitidae > Coptotermes > Coptotermes formosanus. The sequence continues at coordinate 607,043 of BLKM01000822.1, forward strand.
GTTAATCGTTGGAAAGTGACACTAACAAATCAAAATCACATTCAGTAACAAATTAAAGACAAGGAAATCGGAGAATGTTTGATATTATTTCGTCCAAAATCCTTCGCCCGTCCTGCTGCTAGCAAATAAGTATAAAGACAAACATACGAAAATATGTAAAAGTGACGTAAAATAACGTGAAATGATAATTTTTCTTGTCGTTTTGTATGGGGTGTCTTGATCTTCTCCCTTGAAACAATAATACTGGCGTAGCCAGAGAACAGGGTGCTGAGGGAATGGAGGAAGTGGCCGAAAATTGCTGATAAATTTCTAGGCTTACAACTCAGTTAAAAATAATATTAATAAACTAAGCAAATGAAGGAATGTAAGTTTTGTGGGACATGTAACAAGAATTGCTTGGACGAAAAATATATACAGCCAACGTTACCTCCAATTTTTTTTACAGCTGCGCGGACACGCTACTGCCCTGAGCAGAAAATTTTTACGAGACCTGACGACTGCGCGGCACTTTAAAAGCTTTTCTAACATCCATAATAAGAATATTTATAATGACAATTGAAAAATTCCAGCTGCGCGGCAAGAATTCAGTGTGTGTGGGAGCACTTCAGTCACTGCGCGGCGGTGCAACCGCGCAACTTAGAGGGAACATTGATATCAGAAATTAAACCACGACAGGTAAGGTAAAACACCACTTGGAAGATCTAGACTTTGAAGGAAGGATGATAACCGGTTAAAGTAAATAGAATATGAGTGTTAGAATTGGATCTGTTAGTTCCAGGGTATGGCCCTACTGTAAACACAGTACTGTAAAATCTGAAGTGTTACTACAAATGAATGCACTAATGGGCTATAAGCCACGCCCGAATTGGGTTAAGAAGGGTTTCGGAGGACTTTCCTGTTTCCATCGTCAGGGTCAATCGAGCAAACTTCACGTTTCAAAGAAGGCGAGAATTTCTATACCAAGTCAGCGACTATTAATTCTAAAGAAGGGCAATACTCCATGGTATGGCAGTTGTTGTTCAGTCACGAAAGCAGCACACAGCTATGTGAGTTGCCCTGCAGGAAACTGCAGTGAGAAACACACACGGCAGACAATCGCTGTGTTCCATATAGGCTACATTAACCTGCTTCACCAATTCCTTGAGATTAGCATACTATTTTAACTGTCTGCAATTAACCCTTAAAAGATAAAACTAACCTCATTTATATTTAGTCCGTACCGCGCAGTAAACACTCTCTCGGTTACAAAACCACTCAGTTCTCTTTAGAGTATGCATAGCGTTATGAGTACAACAAATACATATACAATGAATGCCGTCCTCACAACCTACTCTGTATTTATTAAAAGTTAAATATGGCAATATGTTTCGACCACCTGGTCGAAACATGTTGCCATTTTTTAACTTTAATAAATAAAGAGTGGGTTGTGAGGACGGCATTCATTGTATATGTACCACTCAGTTCATTAAAGATAGGAACAAGATCGCTGTTGTTTCCAAGAAACATGCAAAACACGTAAGCAAATCTGCGGGCATTCACGTGTTTATTTCAGGTCACATTTTCCAATACAATCCTTCCTTTACATGAAGGTTACAGAAAACTTCCGAAATACAGTATGTCGGAGTTTTATAATTGCTTCCGAATGTGTTTTAAGTGCAGAAATTTGTCAATGTATTGATCGTAAGAATATGCACGGTGTCAATAACATACAGTTTAAAATGTTTGTGTTAGCGTACATTACCTTGGGTAAGGCAGCTGTCCTAGCAGTGGCTGAAAGATCTCAAAAAAGATCGTTTTAACAGGTTCAATGTGACCCTGTTTATAGGCAATAACTGTAACAGCATTTACTTTGAACAAACAAATCACTGAAATTTAAGTTCGTTCACAAAATATTTTCTATAATCAACACATATGTGAATATGTGCTTCTAAACATCTGCATTATTTTTAACTTTTTAAAACGTAAAATTCACGTTGATGGAGAGAGAGAGAACGAGAGAGAGAAATTAGGGGGCCGAAACACCCAAACGCCATGGTACTTCAGCTTATTTCGTGCAACTTAATCAGGCAATGAACGATACACTTTTGCCTGAGTGTTCATGTACAATCTAAAAACAAGTCAAAATCGAGTTCCTTTTGCAATGCTAACTGCATCTCCGTTACAAAAATCAGCCTGCTAATATGCTTTAGGGAAGTAATCGCTCTTCACTGTGAGAATTTTGCAAAACATATCAATATAGTTTTTGTGGGCACAATGCAGAAGTTTTAATTGTTAAAGCACGTGGTGCGTTTATCAACAACAGCTGGCGAGTATGGTTCGGAATCACTTCACAAGGTCTGCTGCACGTAACGGTACAGCACAGCAAGACTAGCGTCCGCTTCCACAGACTTCTTGACTGCCGTCTGTCTATAACAACTTCATGTTCCAGCCGCATTGTTTGCCACTTCCTGGCCGCGAGTCGTGAGAAACTTTAGTAAGACTCGAGTAAATGTTAGAAGCCATCTTTTTATAGCAAAGTAGGAAATCACAGAATGCTTCCCCACAATCAAGCTATTGTGTGCCAGCACTATGCCGCTACTGTATCGTGCAGTACCTGACAGTATGCAGGGACCGTGCCTTGCGATCTTGCACTATGCAGCACTCATCGCAGTGGATCTCAAGAAGCTATTTAACTCGATGGAACATTGTCATTCTTGAGAAGCTGATAGTTCCCCAGACAGTCAAGCAATTCCCCTGATTTTCTGTTATCCGAAAATTCATTATCGTGTTCACAACAGCCCGACCTTTTTGTCTTATCCTGAGCTACATGAATCTGATCCACTCCCTACCAATTTAATGTCTTTAACATCCATTTTAATATTGTCTCTCCTCTAAGCTTAAGTTTTCTTCCGTCAAGTTTCTCCACCAAAATCGTGTATGCATCTCTGCTCTGCCCCATACGTGCCACATGCCCTGCCCATCGAATTCTTCTTGATTTCACTACCCGAATAGTGTTTGGCGATGAGCAGAGGTCATGAAGCTCCTCACTGTGCCATCTTCTCCGTCTCCTTTCACTTCCTCGCCCTTAGGCCCAAGTATATTCTTCCGCACCCTGCCCTCGGACACCTTCATCCCATGTACGAGTGACAAAGTTTCACACACACACACACACACACACACACACACACACACACACACACACTCACACACACACACACACTCACACGCACACTCAACACACACTCACTCACACACTCACACACACACTGACACACACACTCACACACACTCAACACACACACTCACTCACACACTCACACACACACACTCACACACACTCACACACACTCATACACACACACTCACTCACACACTAACACACACTCACACACACACACAACCACAGACAAAATTATAACATTTACATTTTAATATGTTTGTTTCTATACAGAAAAAGGGAAACTCAAATATTCGACAATCAGTCGTAGCAGACATTCCCTGTATTTAATTCGCTCTTAAATTCTTTGAGCATGTAATCTTGATTTGTTACTGCCTTTAGTAGATATTTGGTTTTGCCCCATTTTCAAATGTTGCTGTATCTGTCTTATTTATTTCTTTATTTACTTCTTTATTTATTTTTATTTATTTTGTTCCGGATTCCCTTGACGAGACGCAAAGATATACTTAGTACTAAAATGCTCGATTACTCTAGCAAGCGACTTAGCCGTTATTACGACCGTGTTCTCACAAACGCAGTAAGGTACAGCAAATAGTTTACCGCGATGTGTTACACCGTCAGTGACAGGAAATCTAGAAAACAGCTCGTCCAGGTGGTGTGACCATTTGAGATGCTGGAAGACAATTACTGAAAAACATATTACAATTGTCACTAGCAGAAGGAGTAAGGAATATGGTGACATACGTGAAGGGAAAGGCTCATGCCAAATCATTACGTTACATTGCGGTTTCGAAGATGGAGAGGCAGCAGGTGTCTCCGAAACATTGCTGGCTGTCTACCAAATAACATGGCCTCACATGCCAAAAACACGGTGAGCTTCGTATTCATAGTCTGCAGCCTCAGACATCAAGTCTAAATAAGTTTATTTGCCTGCAGGGACAAACGTCGCTTTCCGGAAGCCAGCAAACCAGTCGACAACAGTGCGAGGCGGTGCTGCCACCAATGGAAACGACGGGGAAAGCACGACCGTGCATGACGGCAAAAGGTGCACGGAAACAATGAAGGAGGCGTCTCCCTGGTGGATGGTTGACCTGTTGAAACCGTACCCCATCGGCGTCGTTAGAGTCACGACTCGTGGTTGTTGTGGTAAGGAAGTCAAAATAACGTGGGACTCTGTTTTTTTTTTTGGAACGGTCTTTACGTACACAAACAAGATTAAAACACAAAATTCCCAAAGATATTTTCTCAATAAAACTTTATTTTTTGTGAGACACGTACAACTAGATAAAAAGAACAATTTTATATCTGTGGCTTTGAGAAACCGGACCCTACTGTTGGCCAAAATGGCTGTAAATTGGAAATTACGGAATACTTTAACCCCTCAACGAAGCTGGGGTATAAATCCCAACTACTGCCCACAAAGAAGTGTTTTTATAGTAACCTTAGATATATTTACGATCATATGGTGCACCGACACAGACAGCACGTAAAGAGTTAATGGTCCGTACAGTGTACTGAGGCCGGCATTGAATGTTTACGTGGAAATTTCGCATACAGAATTTAAAAAAAAAAACTGTGTAAATGCACGTATTTATGAGGCATATGCTAGTTCACAGGCACGAGGATATACACAGGGTACCCTCAGATAAGGAATTTTTTTCACTTTGTAAAGCAAACTTAACCAATTTCAATAGCACTTGTGTGTTAATGATCACGAATACAAAGCTTTTTAAGTAGAATAATGAATGCAGCCCCATTGACGCTTTGTATACCAGACGAATAAACCGAATGCAAGGTAACTCACTTTCTTTCATACATAATACCGTTCAGTGAGCTTCATAATTAGTAGGCGTCGTGCACATATTTATGACGACGGTTTGTTTAGAGCAAGGTTTACAATAGACATAACTATCACTTTGAACACTGCCCATCTTCAGGGGTAAGAGATAAGGTTTTCCTTATACGTGAAATAAAGGCATGTGTGGGGATAGAGGTACAGCTCCAGTTATTCTTAATGTCGACAATAGCTGGAGGTGAAAATTTGGACAGTATTCAAAACAACAGTCATGTTTATTGTGACATACCTTTGCCAAAAATATTTACAAGTAGTCTAAACAAGCGGTACAGTCCTATACAAACCCTATCTTAAGAAAACCCCAGGATGATGCCCACCGTCCAAAACAATAAATTGTCACTCTTCACCTAATACTGTCAGGGAGATCGAATCAACGAAGAGAGAACAGGAAAAATTAGCTTTGACATATGGTTTTAAGAAAACTGCTGGACACGTTTCACAAAAATTTGTTGGCCAAAAAGAAGAACACACGATGTATGTATATTAATGTGCTCGGTATTTTTCTGAAATTATTTCTCAGAAAGGGCTCTCAAATACACTATCATCTAATTCAAAATCGGACACCTGGTAACCCTGTGGACAAGCAGCACACACGGTAGAAATAAGAAATATCCGCACACAAAATTCTGGTCAAAAAGTCTCAAGACGTATGAATCTTCGACAAAATGTGCGTGAAGATGAAGACACGGTCCAGTGGCGGCTTCTGCTAAATCCAGTCCAAACTCCTCACATTTCTATATAACAAAACAGATGCAACTTATGCACAATATTGTCTATTTATTTATCTTTTATTTACGTTTTCCCCGACATGTTTCGGCAGTTAGCTATGCCATTATCAAGGGCGCCATATCAAAATTACATAAGATGTGCATGAATGTGACTACAAAATATTAAAATTTACAAATTTGGATCTGTTTTGTTATACTGATCATATGCACGGAAATGAATAGCATAAAATTCTTCACACTTCATCGAATTCCTCTATGATTCATTTATTTACATCCTTTGATTCTTCCTTCCAGGCATTTCGACTAACAACTTTGTACAGTATCGCAATGGGCGGCCCCCCCCCCCCCGGTTAAAAAATCTGACCATAGGCCCCTGCAGATATTATCTAGCCGCCTGATCCTTTGTTTGCACACAGGCCACCAGCCGCTGAAGGACATTGAGATCCGGGTGGGAAATAGCAGCACAGACCTTCAGAGGAACCCGTTGTGCGCCTGGTTTCCGGGAACGATAGGTGAGATGCACGCTGAGAGTATTTAAGACTTGACTGTACTAGAAGCCTAACCTTGAGTGATGCCTTTCCTGCACGGCTGTGGCGTCGGAGTCGAAGCCGGAGTCGGAGTCAGTAAAAATGTATCGACTCCGACCTCAGTCTAAAATCTTAACTAGATACTCCAACTCCAGAGCCCTGATAGCTACAGTAACCATTAGACTTATACTTAAATATAGGTTATAAGTCTAAAACGTAGCCACGTAGTGGCGATGAAATGTCTTATAGGTTTAAAAAAAGCAATCCCATTACAGGCCTGGACAGGCCCACAGGGTGCCAGGAGGTCGAGGCTCCCAGATTTTTAGACAAGGCACATGAAGGTGGTAAGGTTGTCAGCCCTACGCACCGGCCGCCTTTACCCCCCAGGAAATATTCCTGGTACTCATTTCTGTTAGAGGCTGAGTCGACCCCAGGGCCACAGTGCGACCGACAGGATTATGTCAATGAAAAAATCCAGTGGCACCATCGGGAATCGAACCCGCGACCTGCCGGTTTGTAGCGCAGTGCCTCAACCAACTGCGCCACCGCGGTCCCGTCTTATAGGTTTACCATTATTAATACATACTGAGCCCTTATGAAGGAGTCGGAGTTTTAAAAGTGGAGGAGTCGGAGTCGGAGTTTTGGCCCTGCTTTCCTGCAGAAGACAGACGCTGACTGCACTCACGACTGTTTGGTTTCCGGGCTGTGTCCACCTCACAACATTCCATAGAAAGCAGAGTGTTTCGGACCCTATATCTCTTTCCGTCCTCAGGTGACAAGATGGTGAGGCAGCGAAAAGTCTACAGGTATGTTATGTCCTGTCGTCTGGTATGTAGTTACCGACAGTTAGAATGATCGTAGTGTCGTATTCTTCAATGCAAAGCAGTCTTCTTTCACTTCTTGACCGTGATAGTAAAGACAGTCTGTCGGTAACAATTTACCAGTCAACTGAACGTAACGTCCCACAAGACTCGAATCTGCAGTAACACCATTGTGAAATCAAAAATCTAGTTTATAGAATGTAGCTGTTCGGAAACTAGACACCTTTACGTCCGCAGGTGAGAAAGTGGCGTGGAAGTCGCTAGTGATGCAATGATTCAAGACAAGTTTTTTTTTTTGCCGGACTCAGCTCCGTAGATGGCGCTCCACCTTTTCAATTGAAGGTGGAAATATATCCAGTTTCCTAAAGGTCGTGCTGATTTTGGAATTCTGGACGGTGGACAAGTTCATAAATTAATAAACTGCAATTTTATTAATAACCCGTCAGACTTCCATAGAAATTACGTGCCCGAGTTTTGAATTTTTTACACCTGAAAAATTAAGCTTCTTTTGTCGCTGTGCCGAGCACCGCAGCTGTTACAAGTCCCGGCGAATGCAGGTTTTCTCTGCGTTAAAGCTGCCGTATTCGGTACAGCGATAAAACAAACCCACTTTACATTCCAAAGTTTCGGCTGATGTCAGTCTACTTCGGGCTTCCTCATTCATTGTGAAGGTGGAATTTGTCATACGCGCCGAAATGTTCGAGTGGCTTCAACACACGATGTACCCAAACCCCAAAAAGCTAAGGTTATGCCCTTAGATTTGACATGATTTAAAATTCCAGCCAAAATTCTTGTTACAGAGGAAGGTGTTACCAAGACCTTCATGTGTGCTCGGACGCTGATAGGTCAGCATGTGTTCCTGCAGCTGGTCGGGGTAGAAGGTTCCCTGTCAGTATGCGAAGTGGAAGTATTCACAACTAACGGTAAGAAACGCGGACGGAACATTCTGGTGCAGGGGTGACCCTGTACGCACATATTAAGAAGTGCAAGTTTCGAAAACTGGAACAGAACATCCATGGTCCTCAGATTGTCGTGGTTTTACAGAGTCCCTCCACGGAAATGTGGGGACAGCGCCTTAAAATTAGGCCATAACCACTTCTTTCAAAACCCTTCCATTACTCGTCAGTGATTCTACCATCGACCTACGTAGCCTGAGTCACCCAACAGCGTCAGAAAATAAATTGCAAAACAAACAGATCACGTTATAGTTATGTAAATATAATATACTATTCACGTGTTTGTCCTATGGCAGTCCGCCAAAATATTCACTCGCTGCTCCACTGTAACATGGTAACCTAAGAAACAAACAAACCAGTCTCTGACGTCAAGCAAAACCAATCTCTGTCCCAAATATGGATACCCTCTAATCGTGGCAACCGAGATTTTCCTCAACCACTCACACAAAAGCATTATATATAGGTAGATAGTTAATTTCTCCTATTAGAATCTGCTATTTTCACAAAAGTACATGCGAGATGTGGAAGAACTGCAAAGAAAATTTCTTAACACTAAAATATTCCCTTCTTTATATTTCAAATTTGAAGTGATATAATAGAAAATACGATTAAATTACTTTAAGCGCTTATAATATGGATTCATGGTTTCAGAAATATGCCAATTTATTATTATACATTTTCCGAACCCTTAGTGGTTACCGCCTGCTTTAAAGTTAAAAAAAAAAACTTCTCTTTTTTCCGTATGACTCTCACACTAATCAGCGATCATTTCCCTCAACAGCATGAGCGGACTTGTCTGTATGACGGACAAGCAGTAAGGCACGAATCTTAACACTTGTCTTTATCTACTACCGAAATTATGAATGCGTGGAACTACACCTCCACCCCCACTTGTCTTCACGACATGGTGCTGAATTAAATACGAAGATAATTGTAACTTTACGAGTTTATTTCGTCATCCATGTCAAACCACGTTATTTTGAATCCATGTTTCGTGTTACTGTTGATGTTTCAGAGTTCTCTAACGATCGCTGCGTTCCATCTGGTGCGGCAGACGACATTGAACTTTCAGCTTTCGATCGCACTTGTTACGAATTCAGCGTGGGTCGAGGTGGTTCTTTCGAGGAGGCGAGAAGCCATTGTAAGAAACACGGAGGCGATCTGGTGCATGGAATGAGGGGGGCGACATCTAGCTTTCTGTTGGCAGAACTGGAGCGTCGTAAACCAAGCCTCAGAACTCAGCTGGTGTGGATTGGGGCACAGCGCGAGCCTGGCATATCAAGGACATGGAAATGGGTTGACGGTGAATCCCCTTTTTCTACTGCTTCTTTTGTACTGATTCTAGGGCACATTTGATCCCATTGGCCGTGCGAGTCTAAGACGTAGGTCTGCGGCCGAGCGCTTGCTGGGATCGTGGGTTCGAATCCCACCGGGATCATGGATGTTTGTCTTGTACAGTGTTTGTGTTGTCAGGTAGAGGTCTCTGCGACGGGCCGATCCCTCGTCCAGAGGAGTCCTACCGACTGTGGTGTGTGTCTGAGTGTGATCAAGTGAAATCACAAAAACCCTCGACACCTGCTGTGAACAAGTAGGTACAAGAGGGAAGGACTAAGTAAAGTAAGGCACATTTCCTAACAAACTCTTCCACATGTACTAAGTCCATGAAGCAGAGGTCCTCTTGAAAAGCCAGCAGTTCTTCATCTAGTCAAGGAATTGTCCGCACTTGATGGAACACGATGTTTTATTACCGCATTTACAACAGGCGGCCACTTGTCCCTATCCTGAGCTAGATCGATCCAGCCCACGCCCTTGCATCCTAATTTCTTTAGATCCAATTTAATTCCCATCTACGCCAAACTCTTTCAAGTGCTCTCCCTTCTTTCTACCTGACTCTTCCCCACCAAAACCTTGTATGTACCTCTCCTCTCCCCCATACGCGCCACATGCCCCACCCATATCATTCTTCTCGATTTTATCACCTTACTAATATGTGGTGATAAGTTATACGTTGACCCTAAAGTGAGTTATTTAACGACGCTGTCACTGGCTGATATTAAACAGCGTCAGTAACAGGTGAATGAATGAATGAATGAATGAGTGAATGAATGAATGAATGAATGAATGAATGCATGGATGGATGGATGGATGGATGAAGGAAGGAAGGAGGAAAGGAAGGAAGGAAGGAGTCAGTATAGTGCACTGGTGGAATGATACTGAGAAGGGAAACGAATTAGTAAGAGAAACACTTGTCCAAGTGTCACTTTGTCCACAACAGATGGCACATCGACTGGCCTGGTATTGAAACCGGGCCTACGTGGTGACAGGCTGGCAACTTACCAGCTGAGTCATGGCATGAGTATGGCCCTTGGTTAATTACATATTCTTTGTGTAATATGAACCATGAGTGCTCAGTTAGTACAAAGACTAACAGCTACTGTCTGATCGGGATTCTATTTCCAGCATGGACAGGGATATCTCTGTCGCGGTTGTGTAGCGTGTGGGTCAGGAATTGCATTTTTGTGTGGCGTATAGTTGAACACTGGTCTCGGAAAGTTAAAACGCCTGGAACACCAAAGAGTTGACGATGTGAGGCACATATTTTCAATGCTCTTTTGCTCTATCTTGTGTGCAGGAGAGGTGGTGGCGAAACCGGCGTGGGGGAAAGACCAACCCAACAATTATAACGGGGAGCAGAACTGCGTGGTGCTGGACGGAGGACGCAACTGGCTGTGGAATGACGTGGGTTGTAACCTAGACTACCTGCACTGGATTTGTCAACACTGTGAGTGCTTTGCCTTCTTCAGTTATACAGTGTCCCTTTTATTATGTCCCTGAGCAAGGCAGATGTGTCGCATAGGATGCCTACTTCCTCGGCAACATCCAGTGACAGTGGCCGTACGCAGAGACGCGAGCAAAACGAAACACTGCGATGTAGGCTGAGAACGTTTCGCGTTTAAATGGAACGTGGGTGACGCCTTTGCTTCGAATTCGCGTAATACCGGCTTTATACGTCAGTTCGGAAACCGGACATTAGGTTTTGACAACTTTTGTGGGTTTCTGAGCCACGCCAAAGCAATGTGGGTGGGGGGGGTGGGGGGGTATACATGACTCAGGCCACGACCGTCCTATTAAATGTCCTGAGGAAATAATTACTCGCTGATCGAACGATCATTAGTAAGACCTGAGGTCTGCAGCGGGGCGACAAAGAGGATTGCCCTTTTCTGCCGCCAATCGAAACCGGATCCCCCAGACCGGCTACGCTATCCCGGCTCTTCATTAGTAAAGTCTTTTTTAACCTTTTAAAGCCTAGCGGTAACTTTACATACGACCAGGTTTAAGATTAAAAAATTCTACGTGGTGTCCACATTGCGTTTATGTGTTTTGTACGGATCTCAGAACAAACAGCATCTTTTGCCTTATAAAACATTAAGAGATTGGTTTTTATAACCGAAGTGGAGCGTGTTTACAGCGCGGTACGCACTGAGTCCTTATATAAAACAGATACGTTTCGTCTTTAAAGGGTTAATTAGTTTCGCTATATAACAGCCACGCCTTCAACGAGTCCGCTCCCGCCATATATCTTCATGACACAGGATAGATTTATTTTACTGAGTTAGGTAAGGTAATAGAAACAGTGTCTGGTAGTTTCTGCGCAGAAGTCGACCGCGCATGCTGGTACGTGAAACGAAATGCACTGGCCAGCACCTTGCGGCAGACAACTACCAAAAAACAAAGTTTCATGCTATATAAGATTTTCACGGCAGCCAACAATCATATTGTGGTTTTCTGGGTTATGACATAGTTTACTTTCGTAGATGGGCACCAACCTTCCGTCGAAACACACCGTTTCAATCGTTACGGAAGAACACAAAGGCGGCGGCTTCCTCCGAAATGTTGGCACCCATGTACCAAAGAACATGGTTTCATAACACAAAAAATTGTAATATGAAGACAGATTTTTGCTCTATACAGACTCGGGTGTGTCCGCCTTTTCCTACCCTGCATCTGATATATTTTTTGTTCCGAAATACGTGAAGAAACTGTCAGAACTTTCACTATATCGGTCACGATTTTTAAAGAAGTGTACATTTGTTAGTGTACTTTTGCACCGCCTCGACCTTAGGGTCAATCTTGCGTGTATGAATTACGTACCTTCGTGCCTTCAAGCGTTACAGTTCTTAACAACAGTTTCAAGGTTAGGTGTGCAGGTTGCCTACGCACTTCCATGCAGTTATTCACCTTTCCAAAACTGCCTCGCCTTATGAATATACAACACTGAGGCTCTCCCGTATAGCAGAAAATTCTTCATGAACAATAGACTGAATGTGCACATATCTGTCGGTAAGCTACGACGTTATTTGAGGCGCTCAAAACGTAATGTCCCTGAACAAACGGAGCGCACCTGTGGATTACATTTTAAGTCATTATCGTTTCAAAGACATTTTACATAGTAGTAACACCGTAGTCTGGGACCGTGCCATGGCTCAGGCGGTTAGCCGCCGGCCTCCCACCGCGGAGGCCCGGGTTCGATCCCGGAGGTCAGCCCATGTGGGATTTGTGCTGGACAAAGTGGCACTGGGACAGGTTTTTCCCCGAGTACTTTGGTTTTCCCGGTGCTCTATTACTAGGAAAAGGATACAAAAATTATAATCATCATCATCGTCATCTTCATCACAGGGTTGCACAAGAAACCTCAAGGCTGCGGTGCGTCCGTAGCGTCTGCTGCGGGGCCCTTCACCACTAAAAAAAACGTAGTGTTGTGCTCGGGAGATAGCCTGGTTCGAATTTCGACCGAGGCATCAGATATCGTGTGGTTTTCGTGGTTTTCCTAAAGCGTTCAAGGAAAATGCCATGCTATTACCCATATTGGGTCGCGGTCACTCCCTTTCAAATACTTTCAAATTCAACATTCACGAACAATCCTGTCATTCGAAGCTATAGAGCCGGAGTTATTGATGGCGTCGTAAAAATAACCTGCCAAGAACTTCCCAGTACAGATTTATTTTGCCAACAATAAATTTCATAGAAATTTTTTCCCGTTATATCTTTTGTGGTTTATTTTGCGACATTCTCGAGTCCTGATAATATGTGTAGCAGGATTAATTCCACAAAGTCTCCATCATCAGGCGCAGGTTAACGTTAGCGAGCCTAAGCTGATGTCAGACGTCGTGAGGGTGCGCGAAGTCATATGTGCGTAGATCAGTGTGTTTCTGCAGTCAGAGCGGTGGACGTGCCAGTATTCGTCCGCTTACGTAGCAGCTGCAATCACGTGACTGAAGTAGGTGGGCCGTAACGTTCGTGAGACTCGCGCTAAAGGTTGTCATGTAAAATGACAGAGACTTTGTGGATGTAATCCTGCTACTACTGTGTAGGGTGACTGATGAGAGATAAATTGAAAAGTATCTGGAATGTTGCGGTTATGGTCTAACTTAAGCTAACTGCAGTACGAGAATTTGCGTGGAGAGGCGGAGGAAAATAATGAAACTTCTGAAGAATAGTCGGTGTCCCGGCCAGCATCCCAAACACGTGCTTAGAGCGTTACCACTGCACTAACCTCTTCTTTCAGGGATCATCTTATCATAATGTTGGCTAAAAATAATTAATGTCCAGCTCATCAGCTACATATAAACAAGAAGGGCAACATACGTAAAAGTAATATTGTGGCGCGTTCGCATAACCATTGTTGCTATGGAACAGCAACAAAGCCTTCCCTTTTTATTGTAGACCTACATGTAGCTATAAACAATACAAACTGTTGAGTACTGCCACGGAAACACAACAATGGATTCCTTTTGCATTGTTGTCGAGCTACAAAATATTTCGTACTACTGTCAACAATATAAAATTATTTAGGTTTTCATGTAAAGTTCCCTTCAGTGTTGTGGGATTTTAACCAAATATAGAGTCTCTCGAAAGATTTTCGTAAAAGATACAAATATCAAATTTGACGAAAATCCGTCCAGCGTGGGAGACAAGTTGATAAATGCGGACAGATGGAGAGACGGAACGAAGGAATTACAGACACGCCGAAGTTGATAGGCACATTTTGCTATCTATGCGAAGATCCCTAAAAGGCATTAAATAACACAAAGAAACTCATAAATCATAAACAGAGCTTCGCTATTTTTTACTGCGGCTTACACGATTTGCTAGCCGGGATAAAAATACGGAACGACCATTCGAGTTGGAAGCAGAGATTTATCGCTGACAGTGACACGAATCAGGGGGGCACAGATTACTACTGTAAGCTTATACTGACAGGCCGTTCTCCCGCTACAGCTTTTCAATAATGTTTTCTAAAGCTTTTGACAGTAGTCCAGACGAATATTCTGGATTTGGAAGAAACTTGTGGGCGACGAAACTTCGGAATTTGGTGGTTAACATTTCTGCTTCGTATTTTGGAGGTCCTGAATTCGAATTCCCACCCTAAATACCTAATTTTCGTCGATTTCCTCAACTTCTTTTGTCAAATGCCGGTTTAGATTCAAATAATCCCCGATCGAGCTGGTTTAGTCGGTAAAGCTTCTCACTGAATTCGTCACGGATGTCAGGCGGATTACCGGCTAACTGATCGAAGATTTTCGTTGTCTTCCTAAGTCAGTCGTGGAAAATGCCGGATCATCACATGCAAGACAGTGACAACTATTTCTTTCCAAATCCTTTCCCATTAACTATTTACTAGGGCTTACAATACCGTGATCCGTGTATTCCGAATACCGGGACCCCGTCTCTTTTTCCGGTATTCAGATACCGGTATTGATACAAAAATACCGGTTTTTCGATAACAATTTAAAAAATAATTTTTTAAAGATTTATTCACATAAAGGTTATAAAATCGACAATAATAAATCAGTAATAATACTGAATTTGCAAATGGGGGATCGTTATACACAGTACAAATGTAAGGGAAACATGAAAACATCATGAAACCCCGACCTGGTTTACCAGACACTTTTTTGCACATAAAAGAAGTAAATATTGCACGTAAATTAACCCTTTGAAGACGAAACATGTCTGTTTTATATAAGGACTCAGTGCGTAACGCGCTCTAAACACCCTCCACTTCGGTTATAAAAACCAGTCTCTTAATGTTTTGTAAGGCAAAAGTTGCTGTTTGTTCTGAGATCCGTACAAAACACACAGACGCAATGTGGGCACCACGTAGAATTTTTTAATGTTAAACCTGGTGGTACGTAAAGTTACCGCTAGGCTTTAAAAGGTTAATAAATATGTACCAAAATCATACCCAGTTCAAACGATAACACAGTTCGTGATATCAGGCCTCCGCCGCGCTGCTGACGAGATCTGCCCTCTTTTGGGGCATAACGCAGCGGTCAAGTGGTAATTCTTTACCGACGTTTCGGGACAACGTATCGGTCCCACCTTCAAGGGTCAAGAAGTCCAAGAAGGGTACTCTTCTTGGACTTCTGGACCCTTGAAGATGGGACCGATACACTGTCCCGAAACGTCGGTAAAGAATTACCACTTGACCGCTGCGTTATACCCCAAAAGAGCACAGATCTCGACAGCACTGTTGATTGCTTATGTTTCTTAAGAGTTCACTTTATTCGGACAGGCAGTGTGGGTGCTTAAACATAACCTAATTTTGCAGGATCGGTATGTGTATTTATTGTTTTTAGAATAACTGCATTTTTAATAATTTTTTCAAAATATTTTGTATTGTAATAGAAGTTTGATTTAAAACATGAATTCAAGTGATTATTTGTTTTTTCCTCATGTCATTGCACCTCACTGTCACCAAAATTTATTGAAAAAAATGTTTTTTTTTTTTGGAATACCTGCATTAATACCGGTATCCCAGTTTCATAATTTAAAAATACCAAAATACCGGTATTAAGATTTTGACCGGTATTGCAGGCCCTACTGTTCACCAATCAACACACCATTTGACGCTATGTAGTCTGAGTTACTTGTAAGATACTTAAATAAACAATAAATAAATACAAATCAGTGACACAACACTGGTACATATACAGATGAATAGCACTGTGTACAATTAATAAATTCTAAGGCCAAGACATAAATAAATTCAAATATTCCACGACCGCTTCTTTCCACACTTTCTCCCGCTCAGCACCTACAAATCATCTGTCCATGCTACGAACCCATAAAGTTCAAACATCGTCGTTAATTGCAGACTCGAAAACTGCTCCAGTGGCGGGGTTCTTATAAGCGAAAATTGGCTGGCAAATTGAAACACAGTTGCAGCTGGTATAAGGGTAAACACGTGAGTCGATTGTACTGTAACGAGGGATTACCGTCGATTGCTCCTATAACGAGGGATTACTGTCGATTGCTCCTATAACGAGGGATTACTGTCGATTGCTATCATAACGAGGGATTACTGTCGATTGCTCCTATAACGAGGGATTACTGTCGACTGCTCCTATAATGAGGGATTACTGTCGATTGCTACCATAACGAGGGATTACTGTCGATTGCTCCTATAACGAGGGATTACTGTCGATTGCTACCATAACGAGGGATTACTGTCGATTACTCCTATAACGAGAGATTACTGTCGATTGCTCCTATAAAGAAGGATTACTGTCGATTGCTACTACAACGAGGGATTACTGTCGATTGCTACCATAACGAGGGATTACTGTCGATTGCTACTATAACGAGGGATTACTGTCGATTACTCCTATAACGAGGGATTACTGCCGATTGCTCCTATAACGAGGGATTACTGTCGATTGCTCCTATAACGAGGGATTACTGTCGATTGCTACCATAACGAGGGATCACTGTCGATTGCTCCTATAACGAGGGATTACTGTCGATTGCTACCATAACGAGGGATTACTGTCGATTGCTCCTATAACGAGGGATTACTGTCGACTGCTCCTATAATGAGGGATTACTGTCGATTGCTACCATAACGAGGGATTACTGTCGATTGCTACCATAACGAGGTATTACTATCGATTGCTCCTATAACGAGGGATTACTGTCGATTGCTACCATAACGGGGGATTACTGTCGATTGCTCCTATAATCAGGGATTACTGTCGATTGCTCCTATAACGAGGGATTACTGTCGATTGCTACCATAGCGAGGGATTACTGTCGATTGCTACCAAAACGAGGGATTACTGTCGATTGCTCCTATAAGGAGGGATTACTGTCGATTGCTCCTATAACGAGGGATTACTGTCGATTGCTACCATAACGAGGGATTACTGTCGATTGCTCCTATAACGAGGGATTACTGTCGATTGCTCCTATAACGAGGGATTGCCGTAATTGTAAAATTTGTTTCTATTTGCAGCGCCCTCGTCATGCGGCAGTCCCGACAAACTTCTCAACACAACTATTTCCGGTTCAAACTTCAGTGTGGGCGCCACAATCAGTTACCACTGCCCTGAGGGGCATATGCTACTGGGTGAAGAAAACCGGACATGTACAGAGAGCGGCTTCTGGTCCGGACATGCTCCCACTTGCAAATGTATGACAACCAGAATGTTCACAACTACGAATTGCTAAAGGAACGTCAGACATTCCTCGCATTTTCTGGAATCAAACGGTTCTTTACCATGTTCACAACAGCCCACAATCTGTCCCTATCCTGAGCCAGATTAATTCATTTCATACTCTCCTATTCCACGTTATTAAGATCTATTTTAATATTGTACTCCTATCTACGCCTAGGTCTTCCAAATAATCTCTTTCCTTCACGTTTCTCTACCAAAACCCCGTATGCATTTATCGTCTCCCCCTTGTGCCATATTACCCGCGTCTTTCATCCCAACCGAAAAATATTTGCTGAGGAGTGTAAATCATGAGGTTCTCCATCATGCAGTTTTCTCCATTCTCCTCTCATTTCTTCACTGCAGGGTCCAAATATCTACCTTAGTACCCCACTGAATACCCTCAGAAAAGTTCTTCTTTTATTGCTAAAGAACGACAGTAGCAACAAGCAGGTGTACACCCAGAATTTCTCCTTGGGTGGGGCTGACCCTGAGGCTATATATAATTTATGTTTGATTTTAAAAATTATGTTATAAAAATCATGTAAGTAAAACATAACATTGTTGGCACCTGCATTTATATACATATGAATATAACTACATGTTCTGAGACTCAATCACACTGTCCTATCTTTTTGTTTTTTTAATTTTATTAATTTATTTTTCAAAATTCTAATGTAATAGTCATCAGCCGATTGCAGTGGCTCATTTCAGCTGCAGGGTAATTCACGTAAAACTTTTGATATCGTAATATCTACAAATCTGGGTTTTTAAAATTTTGGTTTTTGGAAGTTTAGGGGGGGCCGCAGCCCGGCAGCCCCTCCCTTGGGCGCACCTTTGGCAACAAGAACAACAATTAATATGATGGTTGCCGTCCCATTTTGTTTGCAAAATCAATAAACAACAATAAACAAATTCTTCTGCGACAGCCTGATTATCGTCCAAGATAATTTTGTTGGATGGAATATTCGATTCTTTACTGAAGAACAGTGAAAATAATAATCTGCGATATCACTAATATTCACATGTAAGAAATTCCTTTTCAGACGTGGACTGTGGGCCCCTATCTGGTCTCGAACATGGCTATGTAAATCTGAAGGACAAGCGAACAACACATGGTGCTTTGGCAGAATACACATGCCATGAGAACTACACTCTGATTGGACGGGAGAGAAGGACATGTGAAGATAATGGCCACTGGAGTGATGACCAGCCACAATGCCTCTGTAAGCAACAGTAGCCACTTGCAATAGTGTGGTAACTACGTGAAACACCTGCTTTAACACCCAAAAAAACCCCTAGTTGATTGAATTTACAGTTTCCTATAATTCTCACAATAAACAGGGACTGTTTCCCTAAAAATATAAATTGGTTTGTCTCCACAAGGAGATGAACTGAATATACTGTGAGGTAAGAACTGAATTTTTAAATATTACTTGGGTGAATGTTGAGCTTCAGAGGTTTAAAACAGACATTTAATTTCAACATTCCAGTGTCTGCCTGGCACCAGTAATTCATACATTATTATTATCTCAGTTGAAATTATGTGACAATTTAGTCCTCAGCTGGCACTGCTAAACTGTACAGTACATCACTTATTCATTCATGCCAACTTAGCAATTTAAGATCATTATATAGAAGACGATGCAATCTCTAAACAACGCATATATAATACTTATACCACACTTTTTAACGTTACTGGCTACATGTTTCATCTTAAGAATTTTCTAATCTCCACAGTGCATACTGAAATGTATCCAGCGGTATATAGAATTGTTGTTATACAAGTAGGCACTGTGCCAGAAGATTAATTTTAGTCATATTCAACATTTTATATACATGGGTGGTCCACAATCTGACACACACACACACACACACACACACACACACACACACACACATTCTTCTCCCTACCACAAAGAGAGTACACAAAAACTAGGATTCAGGTCTTCCAGGGCACAACACAGAGTCACTGAGTTAGTGGTTCCAGACGTCTCACAGGAACATAGGGCCTTCATTTTCAAGGCTCTAACAGTCTAGAATTCAAGATGTGGGCACTCCATTGTTTAGCAGCATCACGAAGCACTAAACCAGTCACACAGCGTCAAACCCAAGAAGACCTAAATCCTCCACAGTAGTGCTGTGAGAACCTCCAATCTTGCGTAACACCCACAGATATAATGGCATTTAGCGCAGACCATTGCCAGTATTTACCGTAGTCGTGGCTGTTAAAGTGATGTGGAAGTCCTGCAGTAGAATTCTTGGTTATGGTTTGAATCCTCATTACCAATCTTTATTTACTTACATCAGGAAAATTTAATTTCATGATTTGAGAGCCATCCAGTTTTTAAAGTTTTAACTATGATATATTGTGGTACTGACAAGGAAAGCAACACGTCTCAGATGCAGACCTGGTACTTGCTGTAGTTATGAACGCCTACAGTCTCTCTTAATCGAATATAACAACAGGCCACAAATATTTCGTAAGAAAATGCCTCTGACAAATTGCATGACACACTTGACAAGAAAGAGTATGAAATTAGCCTATCAAAGTGTACTTCAACACTGAGTCACTCTTATGGAATTAAATTTCAGTTGACTGGTGTCCCGAACCACCAACAGTGCCTGGTGGTACAGTACAAACTTCCGGACGGCGTGCCGGTTCTACGGCTACATACACCTGTCAGAATGGCTTCATAATGTCAGGACAGCCGGTAAGAGACTATGGGTCTAATGCATCCATGTGTCTTAGTGTACACAGAATATGTTACGGTCAAACACGCGTTTAGTCTCCTCACATCTCTGTCTGGTCAGTTGAAAGGGCTGTTTACTTGTTTTCCTCTCTGCTGTGTTCATTACTTCTCTACTGGCACAGACTGGGATTCCCTTGCTTTCTGACTGACCATCCATGCCACCTTGCTTCTCAACTTGACCATCTCTTGACTGCACTTTTAACTCTGAAGATGACTGCAGGATGATTCTCCAAAACTTTCATTAACGACCTGCCAGACTACACGGTTTCAAGGCCACAGTATGAATGCCCACTGCTATGGAAATGTCAAATGTTGACTTATTTCTGTCCATTTACATATATACACCTAACTCAGAGTGTCTGTCAGTCAGTCAGTCAGTCAGTCAGTCACTCTGTCGAGTTCCGTATCTTGTAAATTAACAACGGTCGCAAATAAGTGTAAACACAAAAGTTGTTTGTTTACAAAAGCAAATTCACAAAGCCTGTTAATTTTGCTGTTGTATACAAGGGTTACCTTCCAAGTCCGTTCCTTCCCACATACTATGATGTATAACCACACACTACCTATGATCAAAATATCTGTTGTGAAGGTCACAAATATGATGTGTGAGAATCCAGGAACCTACAGACATCATCCACAACAAACCTATTTCTTGAGTTTTACTGCTGATTTTTCTAGAGTCCCATGCTAGTAAATTGTGATGAAGTGTTACATCCACTGAGCATAAGCCAAGCAAATAGATGAGAGCAGTGCAAGGCAGTATAAAATATCTAACTTTTAAAATGTTATCATTGAAGACTCCTTGACTTTCTGGTTGTGTCTACTATAACAAAGCGCTTGTTAGTCAGAGAAATAATCTGTGTCGGCAGGTGCTGTCATGTGGACTTGGCGGAGAGTGGTCAGGCAAGGCACCGACGTGTAAATACATAGACTGTGGGGCACCTCCCAACACTGACAATGGACGTTACGAACTCCTCAACAGGACCACAACGTATGGCAGCTTGGTGGAGTATTCATGTCGAGAGGATTACTGGCTGGATGGAACTGAGAGACAGATGTGCACTCGGGAGGGAAAGTGGTCTGCCGACACCCCAGCCTGCGTCTGTACGCTCACATCCGAATGTTTAAACCCCTATTACCAAACACAAAACATGTGACTGAATCCGTCTGGAGTTCTGCTACTACCATTAACATTTTACACTGTCCCATTTCTTGTCACCCCCTACTTCACCTCCATCATCACAGCAAATTATGATACCCAAACTGTAAGGCAATATCTGTATCATTAACAGCGTAGGATCTATTGTTTAGCCTGTGTGTGTATTACAAGCCAGGATAGCTCAGTGAGTATAGTGACTAGGCTGTGGTCTCGATGTCCAAGGGATTGTGGTTCAATTCCCAGTATGGCTAAGAATCAGTTCTCTCCAAAGTGTCTAAACCGGTCCTGGAGCCCACCCAGTTTCCTATTCAATTGGCATCGGTGTGGGGGGTGTTTCCCTGGGTGTAAGACAGGTGGGCCATGAAGCCAACAGCTTACCCCAATCTAGTGTCAAGTTTAAGAATGCAGGCAGTTGTACCACTATTGCACCGTATGCATAGAAAGTTGCACAAGAAATTCACTGCATATCATAATATGAGCAGTAACTGTAAACTATAGTTATACAATTTACTTATCATTTTCTGGACATAATATCGACTAATACACCTTTGAAATACTTTCAGTTTGTCACATACAACCTTACCTGTTTCTCACAGATGCTTTTGTGTTAACATAAAAACACATTTCACACCCAACTCTTAGGTACATTTATGCTCTCTCTGCATACCAAATTTCACATGCCTAACTCTGATGGTTCAATAGTTGTCATCAATAAACAAAGATAAATACAGATTGCACACATTTTCCATCTTATTGCTTTACATTCTAACAACTTGTTTTCCAGGATCATAGAGAACAGGAAGTGTGTAGTAACCCTTAGCAATCAATCAATCAATCAATCTATCTATCTATCTATCTATCTATCTGTCTGTCTGTCTGTCTGTCAATCAATCAATCAATCAACCAATCAATCTATCTATGGTTTCTTAAATAACTATATTTTATACTCAAACCACAAAATTCTGCGACATTTGGGAATGTGGGAAGATGATAGAATTGTGCATCCATATTTTTCTCAAAGCCCACAGTTTTAAAAGTTTTTGAAACAACAAAATTCAAAATTTTTAAACATAAAATTTTATTCTGTCCACAGTGATCACCTGCATTGAACCAGAGCTACCAACTGGCAGTTATGTTGTAGGATACGATTTCAACGTCCACTCAACAATCGAATATCACTGTGAGGCGGGCCATATTCTGCGTGGAGAGGCTACACATGAGTGTACTGGGCAGGGAGAGTGGTCTGGGGAGACACCAACATGTGAATGTAAGTTTCCAGCACGATGAATGTGATAACACGGAAGCAGTATAATCGTAAGAAATGCTGATAACCACAAATACTTCAGTGTTAAGACCACCACCATGGACAATAACATCAATCATAATATGAACACCAATGAAAAATTGCGCCCATTTACACCAATATATTCTAATATAATAATTTTTGCTGTGTTGACAACAGAAGTTTCCCACAAGCTTCACCGTGTCTGCCTGTATGTCCATTTGTTGACATGAAAAATCTCAGATTTTCATGAAATTCTGTATTAGGGAGTTTTACAAAAACATTCCAATTTGGGCATTGCAGCATACTGGGAAGTGATACCATGCAGTTTTTTTTAACTATGTACATATTCATAAAACTAGACACTGTCATATCCCAGAAAAAGGCAAAAACTAAAACCTCACAGACCAGTTTTGGTTAAAATCACACAACAATCACGGTCACTGTAGAAGAAAATTCTTCATTCCTGTATGATTTGAGAAAATCCCCTTTACTCTTATTCGTCTAAAATGGCAAGGTAAAATAGTATTTAAACTGATATTATAAATTACAGGATCTATAAGACAGAATTATAATAACCCTTTAGAAACTGAAATGAATCCATAGTATATATAAAGAGTCAGATCATACCTCACAGAGAACAGTGTGCTGCCTTTAAAAAGACCAGACAGTAAATACCATATAGAGAAACAACAGCTGTTTATTATAAGAATTACACAGCACATATAAACACACTAGGTGAACAAAAGGCCTTCAACAGTTCATAAATATGCATAGAATGAGCGATATTGAAAGTTATGCCCGTTATACAGCCACAAAAATATTTTATACTATATGTACAGCATTAGTGGTTTCTAATGTTCATCATTATATTTCAGACGTGGACTGTGGCAAAGTAATGCAGTTGCTGTATGGTTCTGTTACATACACAAATGGCACCACGTTCCTTGGCAGTACACTCACATACACCTGTGTCAAAAACTATCGTCTTGTGGGTGTCACATCGAGACGATGTCTAGAGAATGGCCAGTGGAGTGACGAGTTACCTCGGTGTGAGGGTAAGTTCTGTGACTTAATGTATAAATGAACAGTTGTCACAGATATACTCATCAAATTAACACAATTCCAAAAAATAATCATTGTTAGCTAACGAATATAACTTTCTATTGCAGAAATCAGGTGTCCTGAGCCAGTGTTGGCAGAACACAGTATTCTGTCTGTGACAGGTAATGACCGAGTGTACGGCCGTACACTGATCCGAACAGCAGATTCTGGTACGTCACTCACCACTTACAAGATTGGATCCCTGGTAAAATATCGCTGTGAAAGAGGATACAAGGTGGTTGGGGAACCACTCAGTACCTGTGAGGAAACAGGCCAATGGAGTGGACAGGTGCCCCAGTGTGTCTGTAAGTTTTTGCAATATTCTGCCTGATGTTATATATGCCACGTGTGCAGCCATTCAATTCATGGTGCATAAATAAAGACACAAACAACTTAATCTTACAATAACTTACGATCTCCAAGTACTTCGGTTTTCCCCTGTTAGTATCATTCCACCCATGCTCCATACACATTCATTCATCACGGACACTGTGTAATCTTAAGAACTGACATTGTTCAATTACGCTTAAAAAAGGAAGACACAGAACATATGATCATCTTTTTGTAAGGCTTATGGTTACCACAGCTGTGTTGCTGAAGATTTAGTTCTTCTGGGACGTGCCAATGGTGTCATTGGCTGTATAGCTCCCGATGTTTCGAAAAATCGTTGTGCCTCCATCTTCAGGGTGAAGCAGTTCTCTCTTTTTACACTACTTAACCCTGAAGATGAAGGCACCACAATCCTACAAAATGCCAAGAACTATATAGCTGATGAGATAAACTCACATCCCAGAAGAATTGGATCTTCAAGTATTATTTCAATTTGACTGATATTTCAGAAATTGTCCATCTTCTCAGGTATGAAATCATAGTGTTTCAGAAACTGGTTCAGTTTCCACCTTTGGTTGACAGGACAAAGTAAGGAACATTACTGCATTTGACCCCTTTCAGAGTCAGTCATGAACCCAAAATATTAGCCAGAAAGAACAACATGTACAAGAGTCAGATACTTCAGACTTTGCCTGCCTCCCAAACATGCCCTGAACTTCCTTCATAACTTGTTCTATATAGTTGTCAACTGTGGGGAACCTGAGAGCTTGAAGCATGGCAAGTATACACTTGCATCCAATGCAACATACTACGGGGCAGCAGTCCTTTATGAATGTGACCCTAATTTCGAATTGGATGGACATGGACGAAGACTTTGCCTTGAAAATGGTACCTGGTCATCTGAAACTCCCCAATGCAAGGGTAAGTCCAAGACATAATCATTAAAAGTGCAAACATTGCCATCAGTAGGGAAGTGCTGCTGTTTTGGTACATTTTAGGCAGGTACTCCGAAACAGAACTATCCCTAATCCACAAAATGCCCCCAGGGATAAAGTGGCCATGCCATGGGATTGACCACCCACCACCATCTAGTGCCAAGGTTAAAGAAAGAGTACAGCTGTATCTCTATTCCACCTCAGGGTTTTATGGCTTGTTCTAGGGTGAAATTACCTTTACTTTACCTTTACTTTACCTTTTACCAGAAAACCCTAAATCCCATACATTCAGAATAAAATGTCTCATACCATAACTTGTTTATTACATTAAAAATTTTCCCTGAAATAATTTTGTAGTTCATTCATACAATAATTTACATTTCAGAGGTACTGTGTGGACATCCTGACAAAGAAAGCGACATGTCAATACAAGTACTGACCCGGAGCATTGGAGGAATCGCCCAGTATTCATGTCCGCGAGGACAGTACATGGTGGGCAATGCAACAAGGACCTGCCTGAAGAAGGGCACATGGAGTGGAAAAATGCCCATATGCAAATGTGAGTTCAGAGTCTTGCAGTCAACTTGATTTAATTAAAGTGCATCCTTCCTTACATCAGTTCAGAACATGAGTGCAAATGTTGCTGATAATCCTCATTTGTGAATTACTAAAGATCTGTGTCATGGCTCAGGTCGTTAGTCACTGGCCTGTCCCCACAAAGACCTTGACTTGATCCCAGACCAGTCCATGTGGGATTTGGGGTGGACAAAATTGTACTGGGACAGATTTTTCCATAAATACTTTGGTTTTCCTCTGTCAATATCATTCCACCAGTGCTCCATATTCATTCATTCATCTGACATTATATAATCATCACAACTAACGGCATGGTTAAATAACAGACACAAAAAGTATGATTACTGAAAAGTACATACACTTGTCTACCGATGTCACCTGCTGCCTACACATATTACTAAACCATACAGTGTCTGCCTGTGGGAATGCTAATCAGATTGAGTCTGGTCACACCACATCAAGTCTGTCTCAGCAAGATACTACACAGGCAGCTCTCAGCTTCACGCAACTCTACTTGACTTATGCAATGTGAAAAAACACCCTTTGTAGGTCAGACTCAATATGACTCAACTCAATTCAGTTACAGTAACCACATATTTAACATTCTGCATGGAAGTAAACATATGGTGACTATGGTCTACAGCGAGACAGCCACACTTACAGATGTGAATGGATTAAACTTCTAAAATGATCTAAAGTTTTCCCTCTTGCTTGCCTGACACAGTAGAACATAATAAAATTAAACAATACTTTCCACTATGCTTAAAATATGAAAACAAAGCACACAGAAAGCATCTAAATTTCTGGTTTCATAGCATAAATTTAAACAGTGTGGAAGGGTGTAAAATGTATACTAGAAGGATCTTGACATAATAAACCACCATTTTATCAGAATGAAACTGGAGATAAATGTCTTTCCATTGTGGGTGGGTAATTTCAGTGTACACAAAAACACAGTCTTTGCCTGAGATGCAGTCTCAATGCACCGAGATCAAACAAACGTTTACAGCAAAGCGCTTATTACATGTACCACAAAGTTAGGGTTAAAAAATCTACACTCTGTCCACATTCTTTAAAACACCTTGTCTTTTTACTTAAAATCTTCCCCATGATAAAAGAATTTACTATTCACAGGAGTATCAGGTATGGCAATTCCTGTCATTACAATTTCTGCCATGAAACTGCTTCCTTCCCAGTTCTAACCTATTCACAATTTCTTAATGTTCCTTTATAATCACCAAATACACCAACATAAGCCTCTAAACTACACACTTAACCCCAAATTACTTTCTTTGGACAGCTGTGGACTGCAACCATCCAGGAAATATAGAAAACGGCCGTGTGATTGTGATGAACCAGACCACTACATACAACAGCGCTGTGGAGTACCACTGTGTACCACACTATGAGCGCATCGGACCATACTTGAGGAAATGCATGGAAGATGGTACATGGTCTGGAGAGGAGCCACGATGTGAAAGTGAGTGCCCCCTACACTTGTGGACAATTGTACAACTGTACTATGTTTGGCACATGTTATGTTTATCTGTTGAATCAGCAATGAGTTTTCCAAAAAGAGAACCATAACCCAACAGTGGCCATGAGGCTGCTGAAATGTGGGTCAGTAACAAAAACTGTGTACTAATTTCAATCCAAAAATGCCACATTAAATTACAAACACACAACTTACTAGGGAACACACTTCATTAAAAATTACATTTTTTAAATTACTAGGCATGTTTTATTTGGTGTGCTAAAGTTAACACCTCTAATTTTTCAGTGACCACAGGAGATGTGACTGAACCACAGAATCTGGGCATGTCAATTGGTATTGGAGCAGGAGTAATTTTTTTCCTGCTGATTGTTGTGGGACTCATCTATTTGAGGCTGTAAGTACCTCATTATGCTGTCAGTAGTTCAGATTCAGGCAAAACACTGACATTACTTAAAGAAAACTTGAACTTACTACATGAAGTCAATATTAATGGACAGACACACAAAGCAAAGCAAATTAACTTACAGTGTGTATTTTTTTGTTATGAAGTTATAATTTTAAACTTCTATTTTGTTGCTTAAAATTACATAACTCAACTTTAAAATGATTTTGTGTGTGTAAAATGCAAATTACTATGACATATTAATTATATATCACAGTGTTGTATGTGATGGTTGTAATTTGATTCCAATTTGAATATGCAAAACAGTGGTGCAAACTCCAATGCTAAGACAAATTTTACGTTAATTTTAGACGAAAAGCAACTCCAGTAAAGAACACTGAGAATGTTCAAGGTGCAGTTCGAAAAGAGGACCAGAATGCTGCAGTAATGTCCTATGCAACACTAAACGATGGTAACAGTTACGGTATGCCAAACCATACAAATATTTATGAGAACATTCATGAAGACAACATGTACGATGCGCCTTATGAAGAAACATCACATCGCAACCATCACTATGAACCAACACCCATCAGCAGAGGAGCAAGACCAATGGTCACGATAAACGGTGTCGCAGTTCGCTGAGAATAAACTGCTAAGGAAAAACTCATCACAAGTGAGTTTAATATGAACAATATAAACTATTGAATTTATTTATATGTTAAATGGGGAACAAAAATACCTGATGATCACTTCAGTTTCATTACTGGAATTTGCAAAACCATCCATTTCAATACAATCCATCATCCTAGGACTTCAATAATTCAATTACTGTGAATCATCAGTGCTTTCCAACAAATGCCTTTTAGATTGTGTCTTTTGTGTTATTGTGGCACATCCATAGGTGCTTATCAACACCTCAGTGACATCTGTTTTTGTCTCTGAAATGCTGATATTCACCTACGAGACTACACAGTATCATAACACAGACAACCACAGTCTAAACTTCGAGCATCATACGCAGACAGACAATGCTAGCCAGTTGTAGCACAACGTATGAGACTTGTCTGTGAGTAGTAACAAAATATACGAATAAGTGTATGTACATATGAACATTATGTAGAAATATTTTGTATAATAGCTGTCTGAGTGTGTGTGTGAATAAATATGGTTTGTTATCTTGTATACTGCTGTGTTTTCATTATATCGGTAAGCACAACTCAAGACACATTTCGACATATGCAGTAGTGCAGCTAGGTTTTCGGCAACCTGGCGAGTAATCACAATGGCAGTCCCTATGGGAAATTACAAACTTAAAAATACCACAATTATTTACTGACTTTCTGTTTATGCTACTCAATAATATTCCATTTGTTGCTTGCAGAAAATAAAATTGTTTCACTTAAAATATTCATTTTGCTGCCTGGTACCACCACACCACCCACTCCACCACCACGTCACCTGCTACAACCTGGACATAGGCCACATATTCCTTTTAAAGACAGTGGCAAAAATAAGAAAATGAAACTAACAGTCAGGGCAGGCAGATGTACCTCTTCTTCCCACAGAATATGGCTTCTTTACAGCCTACAGTAGCTAGAACTTTAAAAACAGAATAACACTCAAAAAGTAAAAATTATGCAATGGATACAGAGAAGAGAAAATAAAAGACCACAATGGGAATTCCACCTGCAGCCAAAAAAAAAGTCTACCTCATTCCTGGGACATTGCTATAACAGCCTTTGCTACCGTACACAACAACATAAGTACACAGCAAATGTCATGTCGTTGGGTATTTTCTATTGTATCTACCAAAGGAAACAGAAACTGCAAAGTTACACTCTTGTGCATATTAATGACGAATGAGAAGCAATATATAGAGGAGCAGGGAGGGCATGCATCATTTTGTGTTGCTCACAATGTATGTGCCCAGAATCAAACAAAAAAGAAACGGCAGTCCCTTCCCAGCCTTTTTTTGAACAGAATTTATCCCATTAGCCTTGGTATGGTACATGCTAAAAATTTTCAAAACTGATAACAAGCAGTGCGCTTAACAGAAGCACTTGTGGGAAGAACTCACAGTGGGATATCAAAGTTCATGATTAATTGGGACGAGTAAAACCAACACAAACATCAGAACCATAAACATCGGCATCTGTTTTTAATATAAACTGCCTGGATCATTCCAAGATCTTAAGATATACCAGTAATAAAAATACAGAATAAAAAAAAGAATGGAACTTTATTCCTAATAAAATACCTCTTTGGACACATAAAATACACTAAAGGACTGAAGGACAGTTTCACTCCACAAAGCAAGAAAGCAATCCACCTCAGTGAATAAAAGACAGAGCTTCACTGAGCTGCGAGTGACCTGCACAATACGGTAGCAGGAGAGTGGGGAAAGCTGACTGGTCAGTCACCAGCCATATGGTATCATCCCGAATCACCAAAACCAGTCACAGAAGAGAAGACAATGGTTTTAAAATAGGTGACAAACAGCAAACATCACGATTCATACACAGTGAGCCAACAGTGCACACAAGAAACAGCACATGTAAATGAGATAAAAAATTTATTCATTTACGGTGTTTGACTCAATGCTAAGCTTACACAAAGTCCAAATATCAACTGACACACTTCTTCTCTTCCACCCTCACCCATTTACACCTAATACCTTAATTCTCAACAGAGTTTGTTAAGGTACGCACAGTCACAAACATGGCTGCGAGCTTTAATCACTGCACTTTCAACTACTACGCCGTCTTGAAACAGGCACCAATCACCCTGTGACATGGTGCAATATCTCAGAAGAATGGACACAGCATAAACACACTTGAATTACCCACAGTACCACACAATGAGCCAACCAACAAGTCTTGAATTTATTCGGTTACCTTGAAACACTCTGCTGTATGCAATTTCGAATTCAAGTGACTTTCTCACTCAGTAGATCCTTTCAAGGGTTAAAAAGAGCCCATACGATGTAGAACTTGTCAATACATGCTTCTACACAACTATGGCATGCTGGTCCAGCACCACGTCGCACCACATCACCATCTGTACATGATCAATGTCTAACACACAACTGTTTCCAGAAACAAATATACATTACTTTATAAAACCATAAATATAATGTGACTATTAAAACCTTAAATAAGGGCTAAAACTGAATTCAGAATAAAGTGAGGTTGATAATGATTATGTTTTATAATTAGAATATTTGTCTAATGTATAAAATGAATGTTGGAGAAGAAACCTTTTCAGAGAAGACTTAAATTTCTTAATATTCTGACACAAATCCTTTATTTCAGGTGGAAGGCTGTTATATACCTTGATACCCATACAGAACGGACCTTTTTGATAAACAGTCAAATGTGACAGAAGTTGAAAAACATCAGAATTATTTCTGGTATTGATACTGTGTACCTCAGAGTTCAACCTACATTGATTTTTATTATTGGCCACAAAAGCACAAGAGAAAATATATACTGTGATATCAAAAGTAATATAGTTAATATTTTAAAAAATTCCACACTGGAAACCCTGATTCCTATATGGATAATAATGCTAATAAACCTCTTTTGTAATTTGAAAATACTATTACTATGATGAATTCCCCAAAAGATTATTCCATAATTAATAACAGAAACGAAATAAGAATGGTAAGCAATTTTAAGGTATCCTGCGACACAAAGGGTTTAATGGCTCTAAGTACAAAACAAGCCACACTTAATTTTGGTGTAATCATTTTGACATGACTTTTCCATGTTAGTGTATTATCAACGATTATTCCTAAAAACTTTATATTAGTAATACTGGATTTTATATTCATTATCACCGTCCACACTAAAGGGAATATGTGAGCTATTCTTAGTTAAAAATTGTACTAAATTAGTTTTCTCAAAATCCAATGTTAGCAAATTTACTTAAACCAATTATTTATATCTCTGAATGTCACATTGATATCTTGTACAAAATTAGTATGATTAGTGCTAGTAATGAGCAGGCTCATATCATCCGCAAAAAGAACTAATTGGGATTTATTGTTATTATCTCTAGTATTTGTTATTTTTGTTACACTGTTAATATAAAGTAGGAACAACAGTGGACTAAGTATGAAACCTGTGGAACACCATGCCATATTATTCCCCAGCTAAAGTATGATTCATGGTAATTATTTTCTAGTTCTAGCCTTTGGTGTCTATCTTCTAAATAAGATCTAATTAGTGAGTAAAATGTTCCTGTTATACCAAAGAACTTCAATTTTGACAGCAGGATTTTGACAGAGTCGAAAGCCTTAACAAGGTCACAAAAAAAAACCCCAACCACGTTTTTATTATTTAGAGCATTCAAGATTTCTGAAATAAGGTTATAAGAAGCCATTTCAGTTGATGATTTTGATCTAAAGCCAAATTGTTCCTTTACTAGTACATTAATATTATTATTTATGTGTTCCAATAACTTCTATATATAACCTTTTCAAAGACTTTTGAAAATGAAGGTAGAAGTGATATGGGTCTGTAATTAGCTATATTATTTTTATCACCTTTTTTATGAAGTGCTTTTATCTCAGAATATTTTAAACGTGATGGAAAGAATCCTGTTGCTAATACTTTATTGCAAATATAATTAAGGGGAGAACTACCTAGTAATATAAGAAGAACTAATTTTTAATAATTTTGTTGATACTTCATTATTACCATATGAATTTTTAGTACTTAGGGAATTAATAATTCTATTTCCTGAGTTGATGTGATCCTAAATTTTATACCTGGTAATGTATCATTAAATAATTGTGACCAATAATATAAGGGACTTGTGTCTATGCCTTTATCATGATTATTGCTATTTTCAATGGTTAAAGTAAGTTTATCAGCTACTGAGAGGAAGCAAGTGTTGAAGGAATCAGAAATATCTTGGTAACAGTAACTTTCATCATTACGACTATAGAAAAAGAAATATCTTCTTTCTCATCCTTTCTATTTGCCTCCGTTTTAACAATATTCCAGACTGTTTTATTTTTATTGTTAGAGGCTAATATTTGTTTATTATACCAAATTCTTTTGGCTTCTGTAATAGCTTTAGTCAGATTTTTGCTGTATGATTTGTGATTATATTTTAGTTCTAAATTACTGCTACTCCTACTAAGTAAATACAGGCTCTTTTACGTTGACACATAACTTTAATTCCATTTATCCAGGGCCTTTTATTGGTTCTGTTATTAAGTTTTTCTGTAGGGTAGCTAGAATAAAATATTTGAAGATAGGAATTAAGAAAGGAAGTAAATAAAATATCAACATTATTATCATTATTATTATTAAAGACATTATCCTATTAATTGATAGCTTAATTTAATTTGAAATTCCAATATTCAGTTCTTAATTATATTCCTAATAGCTTTAGTGGGGCATGTTTGTTTTGTTAAATTTATTTCATTAATCGTTACATGTTGGGCATCATGATCTGAGAGCCCATTAATCGCAGGAGTAATAAGAAAGTTACTGGAATGTAGAATATTTGTAAATACATTATCAATTGCTGTACAGGAATTATTCCGAACTCTTGTGGGAAAATCTACTATGCTGTTAGGTTGAATTTGATTAACACAGCATCAAGTTGTTTTCTCATATCATTCTCTGCAACATAATTAACCTTTTAAAGCCTAGCCGTAACTTTACATACCACCAGGTTTAATATCAAAAAATTCTACGTGGTGCCCACATTGTGTTTATGTGTTTTGTACGGATCTCAAAACAAACAGCAACTTTTGCCTTATAAAACAATAAGAGACTGGTTTTTATAACCGAAGTGGGGAGTGTTTACAGCGTGGTACGCATGGAGTCCTTATATAAAACAGATACGCTTCATCTTTAAAGGGTTAATATTAAAGTCACCACATAAAAAAATCGTAAGTCCTGTTTTACACAGTTTCTTGATGATATTATGCAGTACATTTGAATGTAATTTTAAGGACCTATGTACATTGAACAATACCAGACTACTCAGACTCTATAAAAGGTAAACACCAGGCAAAAGGGATACTTTATATGAGCAGAATTCAATGGGAAGTTGTCACTATTATAAGTTCCAAAAACATCATGTTACTATAGCCATTTCTTTTTCACAGAAACTATCATTCCAGAAATACTATGGGCCAAGACCAAAAATTCTGAACAACTCTTGCTGGGAATTATATGTTGTTTATATGGGTAATTTTCTGGGACCAGAAGATGACACCTGCACAAAAACAATACATGTGAGAATGATGGATGGGGATTCACTGAATTTACAAGTGATATATCATGGAATAATAATTTATGATTCACTTAAAAGTCAAATTAATTTCAAAACTTGTAACAACCACATCACTTTCCACAATAACATTTAGACACCAAAACTACATGCACAGCGTTACCTGTCTATTGAAAACACAGGACTTCTGCCAAAATTTAATTTTATCTGTCTCAGTGTGAAGTCAGAAGTGCTGCCAAGACTGATGCGATATTCAAAATGTTTAGTTCAAGTGATGGCAACATGATGTCAATTGTCATACGCAACATCCTCAAGTCGTAAAATCTGAATCAGAGGTTTTGATTGCTCATCACTACTTGGATGCAGGTACATATGACACAGCAACTTGAAGTGCGAGATGACCTAACATGCAGCCACAAAAATTAACAAAATCCATTGATAATTCATGTTTGTTCACAAATGAACAGACAAACAAGGAAAAGCAGAAAATTTTACTTCTATTTTCAAACTTGTACATTGCACCGATTTCCTATCGTTACAATATCAACACATTTACATTAACTGTAACAACAGCAGCACTGCATTTACCTAACACAGAATGACTCATTGCATTTTATTCACTAATGCCTGGAGAGTTTGCACACTGTGCAAACTGCATTCAACTGGAAGGCTCAAAGACAACAGTTCTCTGTAATTAAATAAACCAAAACCTATTCACACCCATTACACAGGACAGACCTATGTTGAAAATTAAGATACTAAATAGAAGAGGGGGTAAGAAATGTTAAAGAGAAACAAATGTCATGAAGTTCAGAAGTTCTGTCCTGAAGATGGTGGCAGCAGCTGACTTGAGAGAAGTTCACTGCATACATCTCAAAGATGGAAGGAGCATAACTTTCAGATCACCTCTGATCCTGAAGATGGAGGCAGCAGCTGATGCAAAGTTCATTTCTTCTACTCTGAAGAAGGAAGTAGCATTCCTCTGTAACAATGGCACCTATATACAGCACTACACAGCATCACATCCCAGATGACCAGTCGTAACACCACAGGATGCTGCATGTGATGCTCATGGAAATGAAACACAATAAAAAAATATAAAACAAAAAATTTGACAGGAAACTTAAAGTCACATAATGATTTAAAACTTTACTGATAACACATGAAATGTGTAGTATATACATACATACATACACACACACACACATGACGCAGAGATAATTACAAACTTCTTTCAAACAACTGTATGCCAAGGCGATAAATTTCAATGTCAGGGCCTGGCTGTTGGCCGTCACCTGTCGTCTCCTTCACTGGCAAATTGCAGAGCTGACGCCTGTCAACAGAAGGCATGATGTGAATGCACTTAACTGTGCCACAGACCGACACAAGAAATAACAAACCATTACCAGAGGAATCCAAAAATTAAATTTACTCTGATGTCTTATTTCGCTAACTTCTGTTAATATAAAAGCAGGAAGATTCTTGAGTGCATGGATTTCTTTTTCTTTCCCTATATTTGTACGAAGAGGTGGCCCTTATTTTGTTAAGTGGGTCTTTCATTCTCCTTTAATTCTACAGTAAACCAGTCAGATGCTGCAGTGGGTCTTTCATTTTCCTTTAATTATGCAGTAAAACAGTCACACGTGATGGTGATTTCTTTCCAAATACATGCCTCCCGAAGGAAAAGGAATGAATTCTATCAGCTTTACATACCATTTTAAGACTTTACTTAATATGGCTCCCTACCAATGTGAAAGATAAGTGGTTAACACTCTTACTTCATATACAGAAGGTCCAAAGTTCAGATTTCAGATCAGAGACCTGATATCCCTACCCAATTATTGCAGCAGTTTACTGCAGCCCCTCCAGACAAATGCCCAACAGTATTAGAAAATAGGCCATGGCCACTTCCTCGTACATCCTTCCATCTGACGCTATACAGTCTAAGTTACCAATATCGCTACTAAATTAATTAATTGATTAAATAATCAATCTAGTGACAATACTACTAGTTTACACTATATAATAGCATCATATGGATAAATTCCCTAAGGAATAACCAAATACATAAATAAACAACTATATTTACTTATACAGAATGAACTAACTTTAGTTTGGTTACCTTCAGTTGTGTTAGGTAACGCTGGGGTGGGCTGGGTCCAGTTAGGTTATGTTAGAGTAGGTATTATTTGTTTACCTATTTATCTATTTCTGTATTAATTTAGTTAATTGTGTGTGTTTATAATACAGACAGTAATTTTCAATTATGTAATTTAATTACTTTGTTCATTCAATATATTTATTGACTTTGTTTAATTGATAATTTGGCCTATTTACTTCATTTTATTCATTCATTTAGTTAATTTATTTATTACTTCGAATTCTTCGCTTCTTTAATTTGTTTACTTTATTTATTTGCTATTTGTTTACCTTATTTGATCCATTCAATTTATTTTTCCTATATTTATCTCACCTGTTTTAATACATTTAATTTATTGTATTTTATTCAGTTATTCAATTTAGCTTGCTAACGAAAGACACAACTGATTATTCAGTTAGGTTCAGTGAGCTCAAGTTGTGTTGTTGTTACATCAGACTAGGTTTCCGTGGGTGAGGTAACATCAGGTTGCTTATGAAATGCACGGTTACTTACAAAATTCATGGGTACTGCATGACATAATGTAGGTGCCAGCGACTACCAACCTAATAGCCAAATCTCTTCGTGCTGACAATGCCCGCTTATATGGGCCAGAACTTGCAAACAGTGCTTTACGCCGAGCTTGACGTTCACGCAGAGCAACATGAATTGATGCTACCGGATGCAGGAAACACAAAGATGATGTTGCAGTTGCACCATTTTCAGGTTGCGGACTGGCATTTTCTTTCCCATCTGAAAGATATAACATATATACAGAATGTGCAAAAAATTCCCTGTGGCCATGTGAAAACAGGATATAGTGTGCAGCGGATGTCACAGTGAATTAATTAATTTAATTAATTAATTAACAGTTACAATATGTGTTGGAAGTCAATCCCACAGACATGCAGACAAACTTCTACTCATTTTACCTTGCTCGCAAAAACTCACTCCATTTCAGTGTGGAAGATACCACAGCACCCTTCTTACACAAGTGCACAGGGACTTTCCCCTCACCCTGTATAACTGGCAGCAGCACTAAATTACTACAGTTACTGACATCTGTTTAGTGGGCAATATATCAGATGTCAGATCAGCGAAGTTCAGGTCCAGAAGTTTTCAGACTGTAATGATCAGCAGCACCAACAAATATGTCATCCACCCTGATGATGGAGGGAGCAAGACCCTCTGAAATACTGGCACAGATCTACAAGATCACAAACAGTGTCACATCCCAGAAGACACTGTTCTCCACAATCACTGCTGTGGAAACTGTAAATCTCACATAAAAGTTATGCTGCAGTAAAGGAGTTTCTTAAACAATCCTGAACTGTCTTTGAATATACTATATCACATAATAACATACTTATATGAACACAAAACAAGCAGTTTTCCCTCATTCATCATCCTGCACAAAGTTAAACATGTTCTGCATAAGTATTTTCCTGAAAATTGAAGATGTGAAGGTGGATCATCTTATACGAAGGGTCACCTTACATTTGGGTATGCAAAATATACATAAAGAAAACTGGAGGATAATGATGAACATAAAAATAAACAGTGTGAGGAACAAGTCCTGAAATTTCAGGGATTACTGCACTCAAGACTTGAGCCTTTCTACCTACTGCCGCATTCCCACACAGCTGCCCCTTGAATGTGTCAACCTGCCCAAAACACTTGTCACCAGTTAAAGCTACCGCTACTAGAATTCCTGCAAACAGAACCACCAGATGACTGGAGAGGAACATCCGACCATACACTGGAGGGGAACCAGAATAACTTCTGGAAGTTATAACTTC
The DNA here is from genome assembly GCA_013340265.1 of Coptotermes formosanus. Taxonomy (NCBI): domain Eukaryota; kingdom Metazoa; phylum Arthropoda; class Insecta; order Blattodea; family Rhinotermitidae; genus Coptotermes; species Coptotermes formosanus. The sequence continues at coordinate 644,788 of BLKM01000822.1, forward strand.
TGTGGGACTTCTGTCCACTGCCTCAGTATACAGAGTTGAAATCTACAAATGAAGCAATCAAATTTTTCTCACCACCTTCTTTCTCTGTATTCTGCTCAACACTGTATTTGGCTTTCACACTGTCCACAAGATCCTGTCCCCCATAACGAACTGACACGCCCAGACGAGCTAGCACACGACAGCTCTCCCACCGTCGACGCGCCGAACCAGGAGTTGACTCAGGTCGGGGTCGAGATTCTGCCACCAGGCTTGCCCAGTCAACACCAAGTGCATCTCCAATACCTGAAAATTACCACACATAATTCTCATGTAAAGCAAACAGAACACAAAGTTTTAATCCCCCCTCTTTCTTCAGTTTCCCATCTCTTGATGTCCAGACCACTGCCTAGTCACTGTACTAAGGCACACTCTTCAGTCACTTAATACAGGGACATTATCACCATTCACAAAGACCATTTCACAAGACAGCAGGCAGCACAGTGATTGCTGCTGTTCCAGTTTCATATGGGTCACAGTCTATGTATTTTAGTTCAAAGTACTGCAATTAATATTATGTTTTTACTCACCACATTTAAAGAAGGTTTTAGAAATATTTTCCTTCTGCTCACAAACACATGTCACATCTACCAGACATGCTGCTCATGGCATGTCAGTGTTTTATATGCTAAGTGAACTGACAAGACGTGACTACAGACAGCTGTCAAGATTATGTCTGTCTAGTCAGTTTAGCCATTAAATGGATAAGTTCCACTAGACAGAAGATATATTACAGGTCACATATATTTATCCATACAGTATCTGCAAGATCCTTACAGTCTGTCCCATCAACATTCAGTTGCCAGCACTACAAATAACTAGCCATGATCATGCCTGTCTTTGCCTACAGTGTAAGAAAACCCAGCTGAAGAAGGCACCAGCACCAAGCATTACTACAAAGTTCTGTTGTACTTGAATTCAGAATACACAAAAACAAAAATCAAAAGTCAAAAACTTCTTGCAAAGTATTACAATTTTAAAGCTAGGTTTACCAGTTTTGGACTCTTCTGGATCAAGTTCCTCATCCGATATTTCTTCAAAGTCTAAGTTATCCATGGTCTCCTCATCTTGCTGCCTTTCTTCTATACGTGATGACATTAGTACAGTTCTGTAACAAGTTACTGAGACAATGAATGACACAAAGCACACTACTGAATTTCTGTCAGTCAAATCCACTAACTGAAGAAGTACAGTATATTGATGACAGCAACAAAAAAAAAGTTCAAATAAGATTTTATAAGAACACAAAAATGTGAGAATTTCCTCACCCATTCATTGGATAGTGTCTTTGTATTCCTTACTCTACCATCTGTACATAACGCTAAGTAATTCTGTCATTAAAGAACCTGCGTGTTTATTCGTGGTTTACATAATGATGATGTCAACAGTTCAGGCTATGTAACAGGGAATGTTAGGATTAATAATGCACAATACGTTTGAACCGCAATATAAAAAAGCAGCTGTTCCTAATGTGACACGCTGTTCTAGAATGTATTTGTATTGAATGAGAAAAGCATGAAAATCCTCCCTAATGATTCCACAAGCATGAACTGAGAAACTGCTACATACACAGCAAGAGTGATGATTAAATTTCTCTGGGATGTGACACCGTATCAGTGGGTGAATTTTCCACATTTCAGAGAATCACTGAGCCATCATCTTCAGTGTCAAGCAATCCAAAAAGATAAAGACACTACCATTACACACTGAGAACCACTGACACAACAACACAGTGTCATATCCCAGAAGACCTGCATCTTCAGGAACACCACTGTAAGAACCTCACTTCTTGCTGACCGTAAGTTCTAAACACTCAACCACAGTGAGCTGTATCACAGTAACTGTAAAAAAGGCATGCAATGAAAAAATCCTAACCTTTCATCTATGGGACAGTATACTTACATTGAATATTATGTACCATCATCCTCAATGCTTAATCTGTCATAATTTTAGAACTTATCAACCAAGAATGATTCTAAACATTCATATTTCACTGACCTCAAAACATGAAAGCTTCAAGTAGCAATATCCCACTCTCAGAACAGTACATCTAACACAGGCAATGTAAGTATAAGTAACACTGAGGCATGTTTGTGTAACCATCATCATCATAGACAAGCAATAAGTATTAAATATTCTTAGTGTGTGTGTCTGTAGCCTTAGTTACCCAGCATGCAAAGTGCATGTGCCGTATCACACTGTCATCTGTGACCTGTCCAGCTCCACCATATTTTCCCACATTATCTAATTAATGGCACTACTTTGGAAAAAAAATTACTGAACATAAAATGTGTTCTTTGATTCTCTCTACAATTTTGTCTGAACTATTTCTCAGTCTAAGAAAAATTCAGAGACACAATATCACAAATTTATATGGGTCTTCATGTGAAGTAGCCATTATTCTTGTCAGATTTTAATGAAACTTGAATTTTGTCTACAGATTTATAAAAAAGCACTCAACAATCACATTTCATGAAAATCCATCCAGTGGGAGCAGAGTTGTTCTCCACAGGTGGACAGACAGGCAATTTTGTGAATGCACCCAAAAATGGCTGGCAGTTTAACCGACTGAAATCCTGTTGCAATAATCATGATAATCATTGCCAGTATCTCTCATCCTGTAGTGTTCGTATATTAATCCAGCATGCTTACCGGGAGTCTAAATTAATTTCCTGGACCACGGTAGATGGCAACTTCTCCTCCCTCTCTGATGCTTCTTTGTCTGGCTCCTTGGTTACCACTTCCCTGGCTACGACAGCTACAGCCGGCGAAACTGGCACTGTGGTCTCTCCACCCAGTGCAGCTCCCATTTCCTAATAAGGAATAAAATATGTAAAAAGGTAAAATTAGCCCTGTTCATGCCATAAGGGCATACAGAGGTCAAAGACGCACAGCTCCGCTCATTCTTAACCTTGGCACTAAATGGAGATGAGTTTGTAGTTATATTAGTTAGCATATACTTCCACCTGGTCCTAATTTACAGCCATTTCTACACTCACAATATTATAATTATATAACCTAGAGCTAAAATGACATATATAAACATTATTTAAAAACCCTGCATTAATTTATGCAAGCGTTATGTTCGATACTGTCCGTTGTCTGAAGCATAGTTAACACATGCAAGTTTCAGATGCTAACGCTGCTTCCATCATAAGGTACAAGTAATAATGTAACACATATTCTGTTGGATGGAGCTAACATCTATCCTCTTTTACCTGATAAACACAGGGTTATCTATTGAAACATTCTGCACGTCATGATGTTCATTCGTATAATGAAAGCACCAGTGCTACAGACCTTTAGGAAATGATAAGCATTAATGTTTGATATGGAATTACGGGCATACAAATCCTTGTGAGAATTACATATTACTTTTGAACAAATCTACATGAACTATAAAACTGCACAGCCGCTAGTGAGAGACAACATAATAATCACAAATGGTGACACAAAGAATATGTGGCAGGAAGTGGCAACCCAGAAGTCATATTAGAGAATTTAATTTAGAACAGCACAAGATACTGAGCTAGTTCCAACTTTGTTTTGAGGCAAACAAAAAAGCAAGGCATGTCAATAAGATGTCAACTCTACCCCAAGATTTTCTAGCTGGAAGGCCAGTAATGCTCCACGCGTGCTACACAGCCACATCCACGTGTACTGTTGCCAGCATGCAGGTAGGCAGGCAGAGACTGTTTGGAGAAAGGGGCTTGCGGGAGCGGCTCACAGACAGACACAATGCAAGAACCGGTCATGGGCTGTATTGGTGCTGCCCGCACACATCCTACCAGCCACATTAAGGGCACAGGAGAATGACCAGTGTCCAAAATGTAGATTAGTTCAGCATGGGTATATGAGTTGTGGTAGACAAAACAAACTTCACATAGGATTCAGGTCTTCTGGGATGTGACACTGTGTTGCTAGGTTAGCATCTTCCGATATTTTAAAGGGACGTGGTGCCGTATCTTAGACTGCTCAACGCCAGCAAGATTAAAGCCCACTACATTCCTTTGAAATACTGGGAAACGTTAATCCCAAGACACAGCGTCACATCCCAGGAGATATGAATCGTCAACAACACTGCCGCAGAAACCTCAAATCTTGCAGACTTCATGTAGTCTGGGAGATAGGTACCAACATTTCGGACAAATGTAGTGCCTCCATTTTCAGGTCATAAAAGTCTCTGGCATGTGATATCATGTAGCCTGGTAGATAATTATATCTTGAACATGGAGGCAGCATGTACATATCTACAAAACTATACAGCATGATATTAAAATTACCATTACTTTCACACAATTACAACTCAGAATTAAAGTACCAATGGCAAGCACAGCAAAAGCAGATTAAGTAAACAAATCAAAACTGACAAGATCTGGTTTATGACAAGAGAAACACCCCCTTCTTTGTTGATCCATGTCCCCTTTTCACATCACCTTGACACAACTAGCTTTCATCCTGAAGACAGAGTCAGTATGTTGCTTCAAAACATCAACATTCACCTACTTTACTATTGACATCACAACCCTCAAGACTGTGATAAAAGTCTTCAAGACTACAAACACCTCAGATCGTGTACAATTATGTAACAGACGCACTTGAAAGATAAAAAAAACATCAACTGTACTTCCTAGCCAAATAACAATTTAATTTCACTTGGTAAAGACCTTCTTTAAAAGACAACACCTGCTGAGCTGGTCAAAAAACTCCCTGGCTTTTATGAAACTCATTGGTTCGCTGGAACCTAACCTTGGCCAGTTGAACACAATTTCTATTCTCATACCAGTGTTCTGGGTGATCCATTTTAATATTATCCTCCTATCTACACTCAGGTATCCTGCACAGTCTCTTCCCTTCAGGTTTCTGACAAATTGCGCACACATTTCTCAGCTTGTCAATATATATGCTACATGTTCTACCCATCTAATCCTGATCCATGTGATTAGTCTCATACCAACATACACCCTTCATTCTGTATTTGTCAATTTATTTCCAGTTTCATAACACTAACTCAGACTACAGACTGTATAACACTGAATGGCTGGATGACAGTGAATAATAAATTAGAAAGGATGTAGGAAGATGTGGTTGTGGCCTGAATTAGGGTACTGTCCCAGAATCTGACCAGAGAGACTGAAGAATACCATGAAACCACAGCCCAGTCGATGCGTCAGTCAAGATTCAAACCAGGCACCTCCCAGATATTTGCCCAGCCTCATCTTCGTAATCTCCCTTATGTCCGGTGAAAATATAAATACATGAAACAAAACAGGCACGGTTTATTAAGCACTACGAAGGAGGTTGGTCTAAAAGCAAACACTGAGAAAATTACGTACATGTTCATATCTCGTCAACAGAATACAGAACAGATTATAATATAAAGACTACAACACAGTTTCACATTAAAATGTTCTCAGATAAACAGACACATCACAGGTAAGTTAAACACCAGTGCTGTAGGCATCCCCTCTGTCTGTCTCTGTCAACAGGAAAAATGTGAGAGATGTTCACACACACATACACTCGGTCAACGCCATGCCTTTGTGAAGTTGGTGTGGTTTGTAATTATGGTCATTTCCCACATACACGCTCTCACGATGGAGACAAGAAGACTCCCTGAAACACTGGCTGTTCACTTAATCATATGTGGCTGATCACCTGACAAGACATTAGTCCCATGCAAGTTTAAAATCACACATAAAAAAATTTTACTCCCACTGTTAGTACAGCATGTTCCATGGCTACAGACATCTACAGCATTCGATACGGGTTTATAACAATCAACCAACCACATCACAAACTAACAAACATGGAACAATCATGCATCCCAATTCAAAGTCACATGACACAAAGGTGATTAACTGTATGTTACATATTGACTTTATGGTTTACCAAATTCCTTGTTAATTTAATGAAAGCAGAACTACAATCATGGTGGATAGACCTTCAGCTGTCACACATACAAAACACCATCATGAGCTACTTAAATACAACCCACACTCACATAATCTATTTACTTAAGGTCTATTTTACTACTATCCTCCCACGTACATCTACGTTTTTGAAGTAGTCTCTTCCTTCCATGCTTTCAGACATTTCTTATCCAAAAGTTTTAAGTCTTATGGGATGTAACACCACATCACTGGGGTTACAGTTCCCAGCATTTTGAAGCCATTACAATCCTTGGAAATGTCAGAATATATTGGCCTGACAGAGTATTATATCCCAGAAGACACAAATTTTCAGTAGCACCATTCTAAAAACCTCAAACCTTGCATTTCTTGTCTCCCCTGTTCATGATATATGCTTTTCTTCATTTTGAAAACCATAATGTTATCTGTCGAAGAATACAATTACCACCCTCATGCAAGACTTCAAGTTCTACACCCTTCAGGGACATGTGATGTCAAGTAGCTTGAAAGACAAGTGCTAGGTTTGTAGAGAAAACTACATGGAGTCAGATGACTGAAATCTTTATAAAGTTCAAAATTATGTAATTTTCTCTATTTTTCTTTCTCCAGGGAATGGCCTGTTAACTACAAGAACATATGTACCTAAACAATACTGTGTATTTACCACCCTCTGTTACTGAAACACAAATTCTCTGTGTACATAAAACAAACACTTATATTTCTTTCTTTCTTTCTTTCATTCTTTCTTCCTTCCTTTCTTTCTTTCTAACCCCTTTTTATTCTCTGCTGGAAGTCTTCTGACATCCCAACTTTCCCACACAGGTCCACTACTAGAAGCTGACCACGAACAACTTTCAAATTTACTGCCATGAAGTGATCACAATCTGTCATAAACATTTCCTCCTTCCATTCCTCTACATCAATCCTAATAATTAAACTACATAAACAACAGACGGCAGGAATTCTGTGTACGTTTTTAAACAGCTTGTGTGCATTCTGTTTGTACACTCTTTGCCTGCTGTAGCTATAGGAGTGAGGTTGGAAATAAAAAGGTGGTGAAGAATCAACATTTAGTTGGAACAACTGCAAGTTACATGGCTTACTGTTACAGGTCCATGCACCAAGCTCTGAAAAAGCACAGAATTCTTCAGGCAGTACAATTATGCAAGAACAGAAATATGGATCCCTAAAAATAATGTTCTCATAAAAAAAGTGCATGGCTAATCTCTGTTCTCCCATTAACAACTGTGGCATGTAACTAACAAATCAAAACCACGTACTAAAATCCTCTTGGTTTATCAACCACATTAAAGTTAGGTTTCAACACCATTCTTTCAGAGGCCTGCTCTGTCTCCATCATCACGACTCATTGCTGACCATACAACAACAGTGCAGGTTTCTGATATAAAACTTCTTAACCTAACTCTGATGTGGCTAATTACACAAGACTTTAGTACATCTACGTGCAATAAAATATTCAAATTTTAAACAAATACCATGTACCCCCCCTTGCGTCATGTGACCTTGCATGGAATGAAAGCCAGTACTCTTACTAGGTGCTCATCTGTGCCTCTGTGATAGAGCGGTGTAGCAGGCCCTTCGGTGGTGCCATGTGGCAGTGCTAGTGCTACAGCATTACCCTCCACGGCAACTGCCAACTCTTCCACCTGCCAACGCGACAACTGAACAAGTACTAATTGCAGTAGCCAACCTCACAGTGTTGAAAACTAAAAGGAAGAATTAGTTACAGCACTTACTGGAACATGGGCTGAAACACTTGAGATGTGGGGCTCTGACGATGGTGAATATTATTATCCTTACAGCATTATGGAATGTCACACTGTGCACTTTGGTAAAGAAGAAGCAACGTTTTAGAGCAAACTGCAGCCCCCATCTTCAGAGATTCTGGAGATTTGTTTGGTTGACAGATTCCTCCAAAACATTGATGCTTATCCATCCAACAACATGGTGTCACATCCAAGAAGACAGTAACCTGAACTGGCTGAAACAGTATGCTGAAACCTGTCCATATTTCTAGCCACAACTCACAACTGTATAAACATACCAACAGCCCTGTTCTTGTAAGTGCTCTTTCCATCATAAACCACCATAACTGACACAAGTTATTCATGTTGTGTCAGTGTAATTAAATATAGGAGATGTCATTTGGACCACACTACCTGGATCAATGTATTTCAACTACAGTATCTGGTTTAATACCATTCAATGTTAGCTGGCAGATCATGAGAACATATTTTAAATTAAACACATATACACAATCTGCAGGATGCTCAAACCTTGAATTTGAGCATTCAGGCATGCTCTGTTTGACTTTCCTGGCTTCTCTCCATTTCTGAGGATGGAACGCCCATACAGCACACACACTATCACACCCAATAAGAGGCAACGATAAGAATGATGGTGTGCAGACAACAGACAACTTAATGCAGACCCCAAACCATATAAAGGCCCAGCTTTTTTCACATTCCGACAGTATTATCTTTGGTTTAGGTGACAATGTCATCTGTGAGCAGAAAACCCAGCTCACAGATCTGTTCTGGCACCAAACTCAGAACCCTCAAAACGAGAATCCAGTGTCATATCCAGGCCACAGGGTCACATATACAGATTTCAACTTGCCATCAATTGAATAACGAACATGAATACCACACCCAACACACTAATTATGGGAACTTCACTGCCACAGACAGCACAGATAAATGTTTCACATATGTGTACACACAAAGCAGCCCAGAACATAACAGGTGTTAGACATTCAATGATATTTAAAACAAACACAATGCCAAACCAATATGTACAAGATCTGATATGAAGGTTCTGGAACTGTATGCGTCATACAGAAAAACACAGTTTGCTGTTACACAAACTGTGGTAAAATAACGAAATGACTTCACTTATTATGGTGGTCCCTTCAAAATACATACATGGCAAAGTTCACACCCGACAGTGTAATCTTATGGTGGAAAGCCAATGCATAATTCATCTGCATGAACAACCCCAAACCTAACATAAGGAACTGCCCCACCCACTAAGAAACATATTATGGCCATCCTTACCACAGCCAATTTTATGCGTATAACCCTCACTGTGATAACTCTTCTTTTTCAAACTGGCCTATTACAGCTCTTGGTTAACACTTCACAGTTTTGGTGGTACTTTGAGCAAAAAATGGGAGCCTATGCCTCCTTACCCTCCAATACATTTCTGCCTGTCTCTTGCTCTTAGCCCCTGTGCTGACAGCAAAATATGGTGTCGACATTAGCAAATATAACACCTTTTGAGAATTACAGTATGAAACAGCCAGAAACAGTGATACATATATTTGGCCTAAAACTGAAGACAATGCTTCATTTCTTAACCCTCACTTATCAGCCAGGTAAAAAAAAAAGTTGTCCCTGTGCATGCTACAAACACATATGGTGAAGTGGAGGCACGGCTCCACTCATTCTTAACTTCCAACACTAGGAACAGATGAGTGGTTAGCATAATCTCCCAGCCAATACACCCTCAAGGAAAGCACCCTGCACCCATTGAGCAGAAGGGTGGGTGGGTACCAGAGCCAGTCTGAATATTTCAAAGAAGAGGAAAAACCCTTGCCCCTGCTAGCAACTGAACCACAATTCTTTAGTTGCCCAGTCTGTAGCTCCAACCTGTTTAGACTTGTTTATCAAAAACATACAAAATACCTAAACACTGAACATTCAAGTGATATGATAAGCTGTTTAAAAATGCTGAGTGGTTTACTGCTTCTAAAGATGGATGAACTTTCTTGGAAGATGATCCACACCCTGACAATCTACTCACTTCACACACCGAGTATGAAGCATATCACTGTAGCAGTTGGTGACAACAGTTTTAAAATATGACACCAATGCATACAAACAAGAGTCAACTATTTGAAGAGAATCAATGTGACTAAGCATTATGATCTGTAGTTTTTCATCAGAAATTCAATGTCAGGCATGTCTGTTCAGACCTTACACTGCAGTAACATATACAGTGCCATTTCAGAAAACAAGGAAAATACATTTAGCATCATGCACGTCCAAACAGAACATTGACCATGTGAGACATGAGCCTTTTGCAGCAGTGAGTATCAAGATCATGGCCTTCTGAGACAGATAGGTATGAATGTTTCAGAGTAACTCTTGCCTCCTTCTTCTGCCCTGAAGACGGAAGCAGCATATTTCTCTAAAATGTTGGTACCCATCCTCCAAACTATGTATATGGTGTCACACCTGATAAAGCAGTGTTCACAAAAATGTTGACTTTTCCCAAATACTACCATAAAATTACTAAATAACTTTCCAAATAACAAATAATACATTTTGTTCTAAATTATGTTACATTTACTGATGTTTTGGGACAACCCATCAGTCCCATCTTCAAGGGTCAAGCAGACCAAGAAGACTGCTTGACCCTTGAAGACAAGATCAATGGACTGTCCCGAAACATCAGTAAACAACTACCAACATATGATGGGTACCATTGCAGAAGGGCGAAGACCTTATATTAACGAGTTCAAAAGGACCAAGAAAACAGAGGAACTTTTAATTCCTATGTAACAACATATGGTAAAATTACACAATGCAAATCACTGTATCAAGAAATAATCAATTTGGGTTTCTTTGTGTCACTGCATTATTTTAACTGATTCTGCTATAACTAGTTACGGACCAAAATCCACTACGGCAGACGAGTGCATGGCCACCTGTTAAATTCCACTAACGCCTCTAGACAAAGCAGCAACTCCTGGTTTGAAATTTTAGTAACCAGAGACTATGTTTTATGTTGTGGTGAGCTGTGACGTCACAGCAATCACGACTTCATCTCAAAATGAAAACAGGCCTGGTGTATGCTGATGGACAACAACCATGAACTGCACCCATGTGAAATTCATTTTATACAATGCCCTTTGTATGACTGAGTGAGTCACACATGCCTTGCCACAGTTATAATACACACGGGTTACAATTATTTCACACCAGGAATCCACAGTTATGATGCTTGTTTTGTGACTGAGTCACACTGAGCTTGCCATGGTTGATAGCTGATTGTAACTCAGACGCATCCAGGTTTCCATGGTTATGACAGCTTTGTTTAGGACTGAGTCACACCCAGGATTCCACAGTAACATAGCTTGGTTTGTGACTCAGTCACACCCAGGCTTCCACAGTTATAAGAGTTGGGCTGTGACTGAATCACATCCAGGTTACCATGGTTATGGAACAGTGTGGTTTTGGGGGACATCACAAGCCTAGTTTTCATAGTCACACAACAGGAAGGCCAGCATCTAAATGTTATGTCACCCTGTCACACAACGTGGCCGTGTGTAATATGTGCATATGATTCACTCATCATTTATTTAGTGCCTCCTAGTATGGTCTGTGTCAGCCATGCGTGCCTCTGCCCACCTAGGCAACAGTGCAAAATCCATTTCTCAGTTGCAAACACCCTCAAAGCCAAAAATGTTACCCCTTCTTATAGAATAACCATGAGAATGGTGGTCGGCAGAGGCAAACGAATAGCTTATGTGCGGTCTGAACCGTGGGAAAGACACCCAGTTTTCTTTACATTCTCAAGATTCATCATCTGTTGACGTGAAGGCTTCACCAGTGAGTGAAACAACTTCGCACGGACATGAGAAGTAAGTACCTGACCAAGAGCCATCTAAATGAGAGCCCAGCGTCTTTCCACAGGATCACCAGGTCCCCATATATCTCAACATCACAAGCAGCATTCTTAATACAGATCATGATCCACTACTTACACTATCTTCCCGATTGAGAATTTCATCAGCATCATCATCACTAATATCACTGAGGTCCCCCTCAAGAGGCGTTGACTCGTCAAGGCATAATTTCTTCACTTCAGGTTTCTCTGCCTCATTATCAGAGGAATCCCTTGGTCGCTTGCCTGATACTGGCAGGTCTGGAATATCTCCTGACTTTTTGCTTGAATTCTCATCCAATTTTACAGCTGGAGCATCAACAACATAGATAAGTTAACTACCTCACCATTGTTAAAAAGTCAAACTAAATACACTTACAGTAGTTTGTTTACAACATTATTTAATATTATTAGAGTGTCCTACATATTTTGAAAATATATGGGTCATCAACTGTGTTTAACTGGACTTTTTAATAATTTACTAGTACATGGAAATTATTATTGAACATACAAAGATACTCCCCTGCTTTGATCTACTGATGTTACAATTTGTATGTGACACAAATGTGCTAAGGCCAAGCAGCGGATTCCTTTCCAAAATGCTGATAGCTCGTACTCACAACCACCATCCACTGGGCTTCTTGCTACATCCCCCTCACCACCTGTATCTATTTCAACATAATCTTCCCATCTATGCCTAGGTTACTCTATGTAATCTCTTTCCTTCAGGAATAAATGGAACATCCATGTAACATTCTTAAGTACACCTAGACAACAGCTTAAGACAGACAGTGAATTTATACAAAATGTAAAGTTAAATTTATTAAAAAATAAACCAGATTAGCATATGTTCATTACTGTGTTCACTAAAGCCCACAACTGGCCTGTACCTGAGCCTGACAGATCCTACCCACACTCTCCCACAATATTTAACAATAAATGTAATCTTATTCTCCCATGCATGCCTGGGTTTGCCAGCAGATTTGATGCCTTCAGATTCACTGAATAATATTTTTTATGCATGTCTCATCTCTAGCATGCATACCACATGCCATGCTAATCTCATTCACCTGTGTTTTATCATTTGAAGTTCAAATTATGAGTCCCCATCCCCCTGTTACTTCCTTCTTGTTAGGTCCAAATATTCTCCTCAGCACCCTATTCTTGAACTCAACCTATGTCTCTTCCCTTAATGCATGAGAACAAGTTTCATACCCACACAAAACAACAGACTAAAGTCATTATGTTCTACTATGATCATCTTCATCACGGATTAGACCTAGCCATGACTTGTTCCATTCCCTGGAAGAGCACAGAGACCTGCTGAAATTAATATCTGACATGCCACACTTAGTCTTCCTTCCAGTCTGTATGTTACAAGTTGTTTTGGAATGTACCTATAACCACCACAAAACGTGATCTTCCCACTTTAAAATCCTATCATTCAGAAAACAAACCTTAAATTCTTCTCTACTTACCACACTCCTAATCAGACTGATACTTATTGTTGTCACTGCACTTCTTATCAATCACAAAACACTACCACTGTCAATGTGACCTACCAACCAGAGTGCGCAGGTGGTGAGTACGTACCTTCCGTCGCTGACTTCTCTTCTTTAACATCTGGCACTGGTTCCTTATCCTTTGTATCTTCATGTGACTTTTTAGAACTGAAAGAGGTAGACATGATTTAACACAATGAACCTGAAAGACCACTTCCTTTCGGGACTATGTTTATTGCCTGCTGTTGAGAAAACTATGCAGCACTTCAGCAGACTAAGAACAACTCTTTCTGCTCAGCCCAGAGATGCAGGTGCCCTTACATCTGAGGATGGGAACAGATCTAGTTTCCAAAGTTCTGCTTCCTGCATACCAAACAATGGATGAATTCCACAAATCAAGAAGCAGCCCTACGGCATAAAATTATTTCTTACAGCATGTACGCATGAAAGTGGGATGCACATACATGCACACACATGTATGTGCACACACATCTTAACAAAATAACAATTTAATTTAAACACAATCAATTATGTGCGATTTCAGGCTTCTGCCATGGTGTAAACCTGATCTTCTCTATTCTGGGATGTTATGCAGCATAGATTGGTAGTTATTTACTCCCATTTCTGGACAATTCATCAGTCCCATCTTCAAGGGTCAAGCAGTCCAAGGAGATCAACATGTTGTCCCAAAATGTTGGTAACTACCAACCTACACCACATAACATGCCAGAACAGCAAAGATCTCAGAAGCAAATATCTTCAGCAGAATTTATAAAGTGACAAAATATTTAACATAACAATAGTTATTTAAAATAAGGTTTACATATAGCGATGTTAGTACTAAACGGAGTAACCAGCTTTATGCCTTAGCTGTTTTAACCACACTGACATAGCCTCCAATAGCCACCGGACAGCAGGCAGGGATGGCTACAGAACTGGTCTAGATGCTTTGGAGAACAGAAAACTTCTTTCCCCTGCTGGGAATTAAACCCCAACTCCTTGACCATCAAACCTGTAACCTAGTCCCTAAAGTCACTGAGCCAGCCCAGCTACCATCGAACAGACAAATGGTGAAACTGATTCAACTCAATGGTTCACTAATTTTCAAACCGATTTGTGGGCATAATGAAAGGTGCCAGGGTTACATCATGAGTCTGACTTTAACTTTTACAGGTAGTTTTGCCCTTTTCTAAACGAAATTCTGGGGTCATGAAGTAAATCATGCAAGGGCAGTTTCAAGGGGTCAAAAAACAAAACATGTGCCAATAAAATCTCAACTATATGAGGATACAGTGCTTAAATTATACTCACATATCTTCATGTGCAGCATCATCCAGCTTCACTTCTCTTGATACTATGTGAGACGGAGGTTCTTCCCTGTGGGGCTGCAGCATTCGAGGTGGTGGCCGTCCCATACATGGACCCAGTCCCACGCCTTGACGATCCCCCCAGTCATCCACCCATCCAACTCTTCGATCAGCAGATGGTACCCAGTCACCACCAGCTCCAGGGAAACAACCCCACTCCTCCTCCATAGGGGGCATAGCATGAGGCATGGTGTGCGCTACTTCTTTATCACCCCACTCTCCTCTGTGGGCATTCTCCCATTCAAGAGGTGGTCCTCTCCTGGAAAACATGTTCATTCATAACAAATCATCACACTTCAACAAACCCACTTGTCTGCTCATTTGCGATGCATGAAAAATCATGGCAGATGGGTGGAAAAAATTTTTATTATCCATACACATATTTCACAGTATCCATACGTTTGCCCATCCATCACAGTCTGGATTTCATAACTTTAGGGTGGAAAACTTGCAAAAGTTATTATTTTGCTGTTACATGAATGCATTCAATTCCTAACATATTCTGAAATTCAGTGCTCAGGGAAAGGTCATTAATGAAATTCCAGTCGCAATTAGAAACAGCTCAAACAAGCACTCTTGCTAGATATGGTGAAAACACATGTGGACAATTCTTTTCCATGTCTGGGAATCACTCAGTGCTTTAGTTACATGACTGTGTATAGGGCAACGGTGGTATAGCTCCACTCACTCTTAATCTTGGCACTAGATGGAAGCAAATGATCAACATCATACCCTGACTGCTTTACCACCATGGAAAGAGACCTTGGTAGCTATCGAATATGAGCTTGGATGGTCCCCAGAGTCAATATGGACACACTGGGAAGATAGAAATCTCTTATCACTACCAGGAATCAGATAGTAATTCCTTGGCTATCCAGCCCACAGTCTGGTCACTATAGTAACTAAGCTATTCCCTGCACAGGCACATTAGTTTTTAATATTCTCTGCCATTCTTTTTTTTTTTTTTACTTTCCCAGTGCTGTTGAACAGCATACTGGTACCTGGCATGAGTGTGGAAGCCTTTGATAACATGACATTGACATCTCTGCACACCGAGCTGTTGGAAAAAATGACAGCAATATACAATTACAACAGTGTAAGCACAGTTTATCTCACAAAGGAATATGGTGACAGCAAAATTCTTGTATGCCTCGTCAAACGAGCCAACGCAAAACTTGCTGTCCTCTTATGAAATGAGAGCATAGAATGTAACTAGAGTCAAAAACAATATTCTAACAAAGCATTCAAAAAGTGATTCTCTTACAGCACCCTTCAGTGTTCACCCACATGCAGCATAACACTCAGCAATGTCACTACGACACTACATGCCTGCCCCTGCCATCCCACTCTCTTCGGCTGTCACTGTAGTCCCTTGTCTCCCAGTCTCTCCCCTTTATAGCAGGCCCTGGAGGCCGGGACTCTTCACGTTCATAACCCCTACGTCGTTCTTGTTCTCGTTCACGCAGCTCCCGCTCACGTTCATGCAGTTCTCTCTCCCTCTCGCGATCTCTTTGCTCTCTCTCTCTGTCCCTTGGATCACGCTCCCTCTCACGGTCTCGACCATCCCATGGGTCACGACTGCGCAACGGTTCGATGTTGTTGTGTCCCTCCCGACGTCTGAAATATAAATAGACAATTATACCACTTCAGTCACACAAACATATACTGTGTACAAGCAACAGGACTGGTCATACAGATAGGAAAAATTTATATGAAATGAGCCTCTTATCACCATGGAATGGTGCAAGCTCAGATTTCAGACAGAGAAGAAAGCCTCCAGATGTCACATTTTAAAGCGCACACTAAAGCCACCCTTCTTATGGCATCACAATACTTCCCTTACCTAAGTAAGGACTATGACAGGAAGGTGTACAGGAAAGCGGAGGAACAGCTCCTTGCCTTCTTAACCTTAAGACTAGATAAACATGAGCAGTCAGCTCCATGCCCCAGTTGCTTAATCCCCAGGAAAGACCCCCAGTGCCCACTGGACAAAAGACTTTGTGGGCTCCACAGCCAGTCTGAAGAAGAGCAAAATCTCTTGCTCCTGCCTATAATCAAACCCCACCTCCTCAGTCATCCAGCCCACAGCAGTCAATAAACTGAGCCAGTGCTGCTCCCTTCACTGCATTAGGCAATGATCTTAAACTCATATGAAGCATGAGCCAAGAGCTTTTAAAAATTAAGGCGTGCAACACATGATCTTAAGCAATAAACACAATGAATTTTTTTAAAATTAAACACCCCACTAAGAATATTTCATACTTTTAATAACAAATGTTAAATACTTTACAATTATGAAGTTTTGAACTTCTCTTTGCTGATGCATGATGTATATTACCATCCAGGGATAGCAAACCTCTTTGGGCCCTTAATGACCTGTGACAAAGCACATTTTTAATTCTTTAAATTCAAAGAAAATTACTCAATAGTGTGGTGGATCACACTCTGTAATTAGGATGACAAGATCAGTCTCACAGCCACACAAATAGAACTGGCAGGCCTCCTGCTGCCGGGCTGTGGGCTGCGTGTTTGAGATCCTAATATAAGACACGATTTAGTACCCTCGTCTATCTTCTGAGAAGTTTCTGGGATCAACGCCAAGACGTCTATCAACCAAACCACGAGGATCTTCACGCTGAGGTGCAGCATCATCATAGCGCTTTCTATCCATTTGCTCAGAATGTCGACTTCTTTCATCTCGCGCTGTGGAAAAAATGCACAGTCGTTAACTTGAATCAGGCACTTCCACGTATTAGTAAAATACGGATAAACGGACAATGTGTGTTAATTTTTTAAGTACCACTATTCTAGTCTGTTAAGAAATAAAAACACTGTAACCAGCAGTGTACAAGATGGGTAGAAGTAACTACAGAAAATTTCCCATCTTCCACATTCCTAAAATAAGCAGGAATACTTTTATAGTAAGAATTTTGCAGGTATATGAGGAACTTTATGCTCTTGAGGTAGGGTGGGTGAGACTAGGTCTCTTGGTACTGCACCTCCTGAAAGGCCTATTGTACCAGCCTTAAATCTGCTGGAAAGAACCTCATACTTTCACTCTGTCGCCATGTTTGTAGGCATCCCAACATTGTGTTCAATCGGTCTTGGGTTTTATCCAAACCCTTGTTACTACAGTAAAACACCAAGGTTACGTTTTTGGGGGGACCACCCCAAAAATGGTGTAAAATCTGGGAAAAAGAAGTGAGTAAAACTGCAGAAAATGCAAAATGCAGGAATGTAAAATAGGGGGTTTATTGTATTTACAAGACAACATGGTGCAACATCCCACAACACTTCAATCCTAAGGCCTGAATGAATTCTAAATGCCATACCTCTCCTACCATCAAATGGACTGTCATATCCTTTCTCATCAGGTGGTGGCCGTCGAACATCCGACTCTCTGTTTCTGGGCGGAAGAGGGTAATCACGGTCACTGTGGTTGTCCCTAGTTTCTCTTTCTCGGTCTCTGTCCAAGTGAGAACTTCTGTCAAGACCTCGCTCAAAACCTCTGTCAGGACCACGGTCCAGTACCCTTTCTGAACCTCTGTCAAATCCTCGATCTGATCCCCGCTCAAAGTTCCTCTCTGGGCCTCTGTCAAGCCCACGTTCTAGCACACGTTCACCACTCCTGTCTGAACCTCTTCCTATACCTCTATCAAGTCTTTCTGGACCTCTACCCAACCCTCTATCAAGACCTCTGTCCCTCTCCTGACGGTCAGCTGGCCTATCTCTATCAGGCATCCTTTCAAGGCCCCTCTCTCTCTCAGGACCTCTACTCAGTCCTCGCTCTCTGTCAGAACCTCTATCCAATCCTCTGTTCAGTCCTCTGTCACGTTCTGTACCTCGATCAAGCCCCCTTTCCCTGTCAGAACCTCGATCAAGTCCTCTGTCTCTCTCAGATCCTCTGTCCCTATCAGGAACCCTGTCCCTGTCAGAGCCCCGATCCAAGATCTTCTCTAGACCCTTCTGCCCTGAATGGAAGTCACTAGAGTTCTTGCTGTTTGCATCTCTGTTGCCACGAGGCACAGGCTGTTGAAGTCCAGACGGATTGTGCGTCATCAAAGAAAGCAGTGATGGTAACTCTCGTTCATACTCCCGTGCCTTACTCAAATCCTTCTCACGCTCACGTTCACGCTGACGTTCACGGCAACGTTCCAGAGCTTCCTCACGTTCTTTCTCCCTAGCAGCAGCATCTCTGTTCTCCCTTGTATTCCTGTTGTCCCTAGATAACCTGGGATCAAGATTGTCCCGACTGTCTTTGGTATCCCGAACATCCCTGGCATTATCTCGATTATCTCTAGGATCCCTACTGTCTCTGAGGTCTCTGTTATCCCTATTGTCTCTACTGGTATCACGTGGCTCTCGTCCACGTTCTCTATCTCTATCTCGTTCACGGTCTCCATCGCCATGATGGTCTCGACCTGAAGCAGAATACCATACACAGTAAGTAAGGAATTTTGATCCTCACACACTAACTAAGGACGTACACAGAAACATAAGTGTGTAATCACAGTACAAAGAATCAAATCTGATGGATTCAGCATAACCTATAGTATTATTTTCCTTTAAAGTTAACTCAGAAAACACAGATAAAAACATATTTCTCTCTGTGCCTACACTACCGTGACAAAAGGCATATAAATGGCACACAAGTTAATTCTACACATAAATGATGCTACTCTCAGTACAATTTAGCACTATGTGGATGTTCAGCTTCAGGGTCAAGATGCCTTAACCCCATGACGCTGGCCATGCTCCAACCACAAAGAAGAAAACAAATATCCCTGTCCCTGCTGGGAATTGAACTTAATGCTGCTCAACTGCTTAGACCTCTAGATGTTCTTTATGTGACAACTCTTTCCCACTGAGCAGGATGGCCCAAGTGGTCAAGCTTCTGATTTCCATCCTAATTATGCTGGGTTCAAATCCCACCCCAAGATGCTGATCATTCTACCAGATATCTTGTTGTTTTCCTCAGCCCTTCTGGGCAAATGCCAGGAAAATACATCAAATTAGACCACAGTTTCTTCCTTCCATATCCTTTCCACTTCATCATTCATCAACCATCCTATCATTCAACACTATATAGCCTCAGTTACTGAAAACATTACATAAACCAAAAATGAATAAACAAAGAAATACAATGTAGTTTTCCAGGTATTTTGAATTCTTTCTTGTTTTTTTCTCTATGGTCTGGTAACGTGTTTCAGTATACAGACATAGATAACAATTTGGAATCCACAAATGTAGAGCCTAATTCGATTTCTCTGTATTTCCTTTACTGACACTGTAACATGACGGTCACTGAAATACACAAATTCTGCTTATCAATGACTGAACACATCTCCAAAGCAAACTCACTTAACCCTTGAAAGGAGAGTAGCAACCACATATAGCACCTGCTTTAAGACTTCAAACACTTCACATTTTGTCGACAATGTATTTACATGTTTTAGATGAATCTGACAAAAAAAAACGCAATTAGTCCTCTAAGCAGTTTTAACTGGTTGGTCTTTGCAATGGAGATGGACTGTGTTTTGTGTCAGGCAAAACTGCATTTTTATATATTAATTAGATAAATGTCAGGCTCCAAAGGAATATAGTGAGATTATTTCCATAATGTCCCTGCAGTCTGGTTAGCAAGCCTGGGCTGATGTTATGGGAGTCCACAGCCAGCGTGAAGTCATGTGGGCGAGACTTATGCTGAAAGTCATCACACAAAATGACAGGGACTTTATGTTAGTAATCCACCTTTACAGCAATGGCATCCAATGAGTTCTACTCCACATACTTTTAGAAACAAACTCTCTGTCTTGTGTTGTCTTCTCTACTATCCCTGGTACCGTCTGTGACTCTCTCTTTCTACTGCTATCTCGAGAAGAAACACCATCATCCCTGCGGCTTCCAACATCCTCCTTTCCAACACGATTGCCTCCTCCCCTCTCCAGAGTCGTCTCCCTTGAGCCACGATCCTTCCCACTAATGCCATCTCTCAAACCCCTGTCTGATGCGTCTCCTCTCCTGTTATCTCGTTCATCCTTCTCTCGCACTCTGTCATGATCTTTCCTAAAAGAACAAAAAAACACACACTATATAACAATAGACGCTACATTAGTCAGTAACACACAGAAACAGACAACAAATTAGGAATAAATTCTTCTATTACATTTTGGTAAATATGGCAAACAAAAACACAACATAACCATATCAAATAAAAATTAAGAACAGACAATTCTGTTGCCACATCATTCCATTGTAGCTGTTGTGATAGCTGCATTTATGTACTTATCACTTCAAATATACGCAGAATGACTATACATGCTACTGGTCACCCACAGCTCCAACCCACTGTACCTTGCATCAACATGTTTTGTCCATGACTCTCTGGTGTCTCTAGCATCACTGCGAGATACATCTCTCCTGTCTGATTCCCTTGGTGAGCTCTTGCCAGCAGTGCGTTTATTGTCTAGGCTACTATCCCGCCCTCTTCCACCACCAGTACTGCTCCGAGATTTTGCAGGCGACACTCTGCTTTGGTGCAAAAGGTCAGCCACATTACATCCACAAAACCATCATTTTTTCCCTATTCCAATATTCAATTTAATTTTATATTTTTCCATCTTCTTACTGCTTTTACACATAGCCAAAGATAATTTTATTCCTGTCACTGGTAATGTAAATTTATAACTATATATTTTATAGATCACTCATAAACATTCAGATGATTCAATACATCTTACTGTGTGTGTGTGTGTGTGTGTGTGTGTGTGTGTGTGTGTGTGTGTGTCACATGTGAACTTCACACTCCTCCTTTCACAATGTTCTACTTAGGTATGCCATTTTTCTTTAATAATTCATACAGGAAGAAAGGAGAGGAGAGCAGAACTATAATTAGCACCATAAGGCAGATTCATTCCACAAAGCTGACAGTTTCCCAGCTAGACAAAGAAATCCCCAGGACCCATTTCTAACAAAATGATATTCTCTCATCTCCCATAAAAACCAAACAGAAGTATGTGTAAATTAAATAAAGGAAATAATTTAAAATTGTCCATACTGTTTAAGTACTTAATATAAAAACATGTATTACCACCAGCCTGCACATAATATTGAAGTACAATGTAACACACATTCGGGACAAGGCCAATACCAAGCTAAATAATAAAACCTGATGCTTGTACTCTGCTACACTACAGTTCTTGGCACATTCACTGATGAACAATTTGCAACGCATCAGCAACTTTTGTAGAATATTTTAACAAATGGTATCATGTGGTATTTTAACAATACATTTTTTAATGAACTCCTAACCAACTAGGCTTGTGTAATTTTAAGTGGTCTGTGTGTCTCCCCTGAGGATGGTGTGATGTGACACAGAACCACATCAGCAGTCTTATAAAGTTTGTTACATTGTACTTCAATATTGTGTACGAGTTGGTGGCAATACACATTGTTATACAAAAATATTTTAACATTTTAACCTCAAAATGTGAAAGTCTAAGCTACACATAAAAATTACCATGCTGTGCACAATTGGTAGCTCTCGGATATGATATAGATATAACTTTCTTACCTGTAACCTTTGTCCTTGGAATTGCCCGAGTCGGGAGAATCTTTTTTCCTCGGGTCTTTGGGCGGCCTCGAATCTCTTCGTGGAGAACGAGATAAGAGATCTTTCCCTTTAGTTTTTGGAGATCGACTTCTCCCACGATCACGATCTTTTTCTCTTTCACGCTCCTTCTCACGCTCTCGTTCTTTCTCCTTTTCCTTTTCTCTTTCTCTCTCTTTTTCTTTTTCTCTTTCCTTCTCTCGCTCTTTCTCCTTTTCCCTCTCTCTTTCACGTTCCTTCTCTTTATCACGTTCTCTTTCTCTGTCCCTTTCCCGGTCCTTTTCTTTGTCTCTGTCTCTCTCCCTGTCTCTTTCTCTGTCACGATCACGATCTCTAGCTGATTGACGTGGGGACACGCTTCTATTGTGTTTGTCTTTCCGGTCAAGAGAAAGAGATCGATTGCGTCTTGGAGACTGATGCTTTATGCCTACAAAATGAATAAAAGTGAAACATCCAAGTAACTGGCAGCAACCCACATATTTATCTCAACGTTCATAATTACACAAAACAGGCAATGAATATACCACACGAGACAGTTAACTGCAAAATTTCCACAACAGGGTAGCACAATACAGTAACAGCCATTAGAAAATTAGTTATTCCTTCTGCCAAATTTGACCGGTTTGAGCCAACAATCATTATTAATGACACAAGTTGACTAATGATCTTTTCACCAATCAGATGAATTCACGCCCCTCCAAATTCACAGAAGCGCTAATCATTGGATCATACAGTAGCGTTACCTGGTTGTTTCGTGCTGACAGATGAACGGGCAGATGCAACAGGCTTGTTCTTGCTTCCACTAGAATGTGATGGGGTCTGAGATCTACGGCGATGCCCACTGCTGCTACGTCCTGTAGGAGTAAGTGACCGTCTCCTTGTTGATGGCTGTCCTGCTTTCGAGGCAGAAGGCAGTGCTTTTCTTGCTGATGGGGATGATTCTCGCCTCTTTGTTGAAGACGAACGCTGGTCCTCTCCTCTTCGAACCAATGACGTCTTTTTGCTAACAGGGGAGGAATTTCCACCCTTGACTGCGGCCTTGCCACTCCTATCAATTCAGGAATGAAAACAGTTCATGAGATTTTTAAATATTAAGAATTTATGCTCACTCCAATCCTCTACATGTAAACGATAAATTTTCTGGAAATTCAAAAGTGGCATTTTATCTCACGCTTGTGGCTTTGCAGATTGTTTTATAATGCTGTAACCATCACAAAATATAGTGTTCAATGGTAAAATGACTGATGAGTGATAAATTAGAAAGCATACAGGAGGGAAGGGGTCATGGTCTAATCAAGGTCTCATTATAGCATTTAATTGGTCACATCTTGCATAGGCCACATTCTGAACATATTATTGAAGGACAGACAGAAAGGACAGCAGCAATGGGAAGATGAGGAAGCAGACATAAGCAGCTACTGGATGACCTTACAAAATGAGAGGATACTGGAAATTGAAAGAGGAAGTGTTACATTGCACTCTGTGCAGAACTCACTTTGGAAGAGGCTATGAACCTGTCATCAGCGAGATTACGAAATGTATGATAGCATTTACTTTGTGGGACTGAGGAAAACCATGAAAAACTTCTCACAGTAGCCAATGTCTTGGCTGAGATTTCAGCAATAAACCTCCCAAAAAAAAAAAGTCTAGAGTGTTACAACTACACCAACCTGGTCAACTGCATCACCTTTGAAAATAACATCACCTTCATTCATGATTTCTTTCCCATGCTACCTCAGATCACTTCTCATGCTACTTCTGATCACTTATCCTGACAAAAAACACACTGAACTTCATTTTAATAAACAAACAGCGAGATGAAAGTGAACAAAAGGCACCAACACTAGGAAAGATTAAAATGTTCAGCTTTTCTCAACTTTCTTTACATCCTCCCTAGAAATCTAGACATTTCCTACAAATGTTTGCCTCCAGAATACAGAAGTGGAACAAAACTACTTCCATCACCACATTTGTTTATCAACAGAGTGTAGATCGAAGATTTCACTCTTATGGGATGTGAAAATGTGTTGCTGGGTTAGCTGGGCCCAACAACATAGTGTCACATCCCACAACAATGAACTCTTCAACAGCACTACTGTAAGAACCTCTAATTTTGCACAGTGTATACTGTCATAATTTTCACCTTCAAAAACAAAACTTACATCAGATACTCTACTGTAATCTGTGGTCAAACTTGGCAAGCATGCATTAAACATCTTTCAAATTACTGTATTTGTAAAGATAACAAAGGCAGAATATCCCCTTCATGTACAGTATATGTAAAGTATATCCTACATAGTATGCAATAACTCTGTAATTATCTGCCTACAGCACTACCTGTTTGTACACATAACTCATTCTGCTGAAAGCTGCACATGCAACTTATACCTACCATACATGCAGAGACATGACAATGTTCACCACAATTAAAAATGCAACAGACTCTTCAGACACTCTGTCGGCAAAAAATTCAGTTCATTACCTGTTAGATTTCTTCTTCGATGCATGGTCTGTTTCTGAAGTCGAAGAACTCGAATCACGTTTCACTTTCTTGCTCTTCATCTTCCTCCTCCTAGAATCTGCAGATGTAGAGCTCGAAGTGGAACTTGAGTCATCACTGCTAGAGCTTGAATCAGTTGAGCTACTTGAGCTGGCAGATGTTGATGATGAGCTGCTGATCCCCTGCATACAGTAAATACATCAAAAAAGACTTGAATCGTTAATATCCAGATATATCTATAATGTCTCCCGACAAGGAATGTATCTTAGTTCAAATTTATTGCTGTTTCCCCATCAAGATCACTATGTTTGTAACACACTTCACTAACAGTAAGCTTTACGTACACCACATGGCACCTTATTAAGAATCTGAAGGGATAATCTATGAATTGAACAATCAAATATGCTCACAAAGTGTTAACACTGACATGAGTATAAAGTGAATTTCGTAAGAACTTCAGGTGTCCTGTAATAGGTCCAAGGCAGGAAACACAACAGTCACATTTTTGTATAGTGGTACCTTCTTACTCTTCTTGTCTTTCTTCTGTCTTTGCTGCTCCTCCTTCTCTCTCTTCATCTGCAGCTCCAGTTCTCTCTGCAACAACTGTCTTCTCTTCTCTAGCACCTTCTCATCTTCATATTCCAAGTCTGTCTGGTCCCAGTTTTCCCAGTTTAGGTCTGGGCTGTGTGTCTTCTTCACTACTACTGTTGAATGGAGCCGTTTATTCAACTCATCCTTACTATTTAATTTAGAATTGGAACTATGACTCTGAAATTCAGACCATTACAGAAATAATTTCCAAAAGCATTTTTCAGTCTCTCTTTTTGTCATTCCGCTCATGCTGTCTTCAGTACATAACATCTACACCAAGCCCTTGATTTACACCCTAGTTGTGTTCCTAAAAAAGTGGGCATAAATCAAAAATGCATAAATCACATATGATATTCCCATAAGAAATAATGGAATAGGTAGGGGTTAGCATAACAAAGCTCAGCCAGCCAAAGTGCTTTAAACTGAAAATGTGAGGGCATAAATTAAGAAGTAGTGTATATTGGCAAACGGCATTAAAAAAAAGGCATACAGCAAGTGGGCATAAAACAAGGGCCACATGGCCACTGAAATTTAGACATATGTTTGCACCCTTACCACAGGCAACTTAACAGACACATTTAGCCACAACCTAAAAGAGTCTCAAAAGTTGCATGATTTATTAAATAATAAGATGCAGAAGGGCACGTGGTGGTGCAGTTGGTTGAGGCACTGCGCTACAAGCCGAAAGGTCACAGGTTCAATTCCCGAAGGTGTCACTGGAATTTTTCACCGACTTAAATCTTCCAGCCGCATTATGGCCCCGGGGTCAGCCTCTAACAAATGGGTACCAGGAATATTTCCTGGGAAGTAAAGGCAGCCAGTGCATAGGGCTGCCAACCTTACCACCTTCATGTGTTGACTGTCTGGAAATCTGGGAGCTTCAACCTCCTGGCACCCTAAGGGTCTGTCCAGGCCTGCACAGGGATTGTTTTACCTTTATGATGCAGAAAGCAAATTAAACAGTGTTATTTGACATTGTTTGCAAAGAACTAAGACAGAAATACTTGCATGAAGTAGCTCAGTAATACAAAACTATGGCTTGGTGTACTTTCTTCAGTGGCTATCAGATTTCTACAATATTCTGGAACATTTCAATAAACTCTGTTATTTCTATGGCCTACCACTGATGTTAATTATGCTATGAATATGCTGTACATAATTAACACTGCACACATAACCTCACAAATACATTTAATTCTGTAAAATACCTTTGAAACCACAAGACAACAATACTTTGTCCAATGATATATTCTTTGTGTATAATTATAATGTACAGAAAGAGACCTATTGAACAGCATTGAGGATCATTCAGCCAAGCACTGGAAGATAAAAGGAGGAGAAGAAAATGTTGGAAAGAAACTGAAAATGGCATATTGTGGAAATATGGAAGAAACCAGAAACTTCTTGTCCATCTACCTACAAAATTAAAATAATACCATACAAAGAAAATATTCTGGCACATTCCACATGCGTTAATACGATTTATATTCCCATCTTCATTATATTTTGGTATACAAAAACTGCAAAGCTTCATACTGATGAACAATTATATAAGTTCAGGAAATATCACACGTAAATGTGGTTGCGCCCCCATTCCACTTTTACAAAACCGACTCGTAATTTTCACCTGATCAAAAAGTTTCTCACACCTGCTTTTGTTTATTGTCACCTTCCTTCTTTGCTGCTCGTTGCTTTGATGGACTAATCAATGTATGAGTATTTGCATATCTGTAATGGAAAAGAAATACTTTTATTCTAATGTGACCTTGTTATAAATAAAGTACTTGGACCGCAATTTCACTACAACATATACCATGCTGAACACCTGGCACACTGCAATATGGCTACTAACTTGTAATGTAAAAAAAAGATATTTCTCAGCAAGACATAAATGAAATTACAAAACACTTCACAAAGACAGTTGTTCTTAATATTTAATCAATAGTTTTACACATACAATCCTGATTATAACTTGAAAAGGATAACCAAATTACTTTTAGAAACACAGCCACTCTCTTTATATTACTTAATGGGCTGTGACCCTTCAACTTCAAAAACTCTTCCAGTGCCCCCAACCATTCTACTCCCTTCCATGTTTCATTGAGTAGAGTAGTCTACTATAAGCACTTGTGAGAACTGTTCAATGTGACATTTTAGGACAATAAAGTTGGTGCTGACAGCTGGACTGCACTCAAATATGCATGCGTAAAGACATGAAAATTCAGAACATTATGTTGGAAACTACCCATCGTCTGAGATATACTGATACTGTATTTTTATTCTTTTAAGATTGGTGGTAGAGAAATTCCGCATATAGATGACGCTAGCCACTAGATTAGCCATTAATACACTTACTTGCAGTTCTTTCCATACGGGCAGTTTCCGTTTTGGGCCCAATGTCTGCAGAAACTGTCATTATTACTTTGGCTTGTGCTACTGGAAGAAGTTGCTTTTGTTCCCAAACGTTCAAAAACACTTGGTCTCCTTTGTGAATCTTTATTTTTATTCGGGGTTGTTTCCACAGTGATCTTCCTCTTTGTTTGCTTTGACATGTTTTCTGGCACGCTAATGGTTATTAACAGCCATCACAAACACAGGCTTAGAAATATATATATACCCCGAAATTCAGCAGTTTTAACAAAACCTTAATGCAGTCGGCATGAACACTAATTCATAGGTTAGGTTACGAATATGGTTAAATCTACAACGCAAAAAAAAAAACACGCATTTACGACACGCCGTTTCTTCATGTGAAACGCAATAACAATGTAGAGCATTACTGATTAATAATTTTAACAAGCTACGAAATACATTTTGTAAAGAAACTATCAACACCAGCCACCATCACATTCCCGTAACAGACACAGCGACCTCCACACGCACAGATATCCTACCATCCGACCACTGGTTTAAAACCCCCTGGAAATGTAGAACTACACCGCCACATGCGCCGTCAGTAGCCGGCCCGGCGTGCTGCCTGTGGGTAAAGCACGATCCTGGTGGTAACTTACGAAACTACATAGCATGACATCAGCAGCAGGCTTTTTCTTCGTCATACCCTGTTCGTCTCACCAGTACCGTCACAATCGCGCAAAATAAAAATAGCAAAGCTCGAAGTTATTACAGGTCTACTAAATACGCTTTTTAGGCAGTATTATTTCGCATTATATCTTCTCTGACATTCTGCTCAGATTAAAATATGATGTAAAATAATAAGGTCTATTTATTGCCTCATATGTATATTCCGTTGTTTTGTAATAGTGATACGATGCACAGAAAATGCAGATATTAAGATTCAAATTGTAGACTTCCAGGTTATGGGACCATGTAGTCTGGTGGTACTGAGGTTTCAGTCAGGACATACTGCCTCCACTTTCCGACTGCCTGAGAAGACAGACCCAGGAAGCTCCTCTAAAACATTCGTAACTATGTACTAGACTAAACCATGTCCTAACCCAAACTGCAATATGAATCCTCACCAGTGAGCACCTCAAAATCTGTACCAAAGAATATAAAGAATACATGAAGCATGGATGGAAATGCCATGTTGGGAAAACTGAATTACATGAAGTGCGGTATGTTTTTAAAGACACGGTATTTTAACACTATATTCTTCTTGTACCAACTGTGAATATTTTCCTTATGAACCATATGGACATCCTGCACTAGTTATAGTGAATACCCCCTGATGATGGCGTCATTGGACACCGAAACATGTCAGGAAATAACAGTGATTAAAAAGTGCATTAGTTGGTGATTTTACTCATATACAGCTGATTCTTGAGCAAACAAAAAGCAGTTTACAAGAAAACTGAAAAATTCATTAATAGATCAATTGTTTTGTTCTGTAAATGAATTTTCAAATTACAGCCATGAAAATGATTATGTGTGATAGATTGTAGTCACATATAACAATTGTTATTCTACTGTCATGGATGTTGGTTTAAGGGGCTGTATGAGTTGATTTTAATACAAGTTGATCGATGTATGTGATTGGGTATGTGTTGTGTTGACGTGGTTGTTGATCAATTTAATATATTTCATTTGAAGTGTTTTGTTTATAGTGATATGACATGATTGTTAAGGAAAAAGCCTTCAATATATTGTAATAAATTAAATTATATTATTTTATATTGATTTATGTTAATTTGTATTGTATTGTATTGTATTGTGTCATGCTGTGTTGTATTGTGTTGTGGTGTTTGTTGTGTTGTGTTGTTTTATGCTATTGTACTGCATTGACAAGTTTTATATTCAGAGCTGCAAGTAACATTTGAAAAAACTATGAAAGAAGATATGCAAATAAATAAATAAATAAATAAATACTCCTGCCACTCCAACAGACCCCTAACACATTGTCAATGTTACATTCACCAGCCCACTGCTGAAGGAACCATCATCCCTCAAATTTTTGAATAACCCAATTAAACGTCAAATATGAGGTGCAGCTTATCAAATCAAACAGGACAGCTCTACGGTAATGGTGTGAGGACTCTGATGTGTTACATACCTTTACTACAGAAACTTATCATATACTGTTTCACAGTGGACAGGAACACAATTTGTTAATGCTACATTATTAGTTCAAAGTCAGAGACAGTGTTGCAGTACCCTCGTTGGTAATCATCAAGTGATACAACTTGCCCACAAATATGCCTTTCTCTGTCATCTATGTGGCACTAACCACAGACACTGAGCGCTGGCTGCAATAAAGCACATAGTCGCTGCTTGTGGTGCAACAAGCCCGTTGTTCCTGGGGTCAATTGAACTTTCACCAGAAGGCATCTGACTTTATTGATGTCTGTGCAGCATCCCTATCAAATAACAGCAAAACCAGCGTCCAGCAAACATCCGCAGTGCAGTTGGTAAATATTGGGCCACCCACCCCCGCTGGTAACATAATGCCTTTTCCACATAATAATTGGATCTTGACCTTTATGTCTCGAGCAATGCTAAAGATGATGAAAATGAATATTGCAGTGAGATGATTTTTTGATGGGTCTGTGATAATATCAGCCTTCATACCAGTTGTACATCATAGCCTTGATGGGAATTTCTCAAGACCTGGATTGAATACTTATCTAACTCCATGGAGGAGAGTCCATCTTGAGAAGCTAACAGGTCCTCAGCTAGTCAAGAAACTCCCCACATTTTATGGAACCCGAAGGTTCATTACTGCATTTACAAGAGCCCGCTACCTGTCCCTATCCTGAGACAGCTCAATCCAGTCCATGCCCCCCATCACACTTCCTGAAGATATATTTTAATATTATCGTCCCATCTACACCTGGGTCTCCCAAGTGGTCTCCTTCCCTCAGGTCTCCCTAACAAAATCTTGTATGCACTTCTCCTTTCCCCCCGTACGTGCTACCTGCCCCACACAGTTGAATACATATCTGAAATGAAAAATAAAGAACATGTGTAGTCATGCAAATATGTAATCGAGTAAGAAAATTTTTAAGCCATTGCACTCTGTAATGCAGGTGCTGTAGAAATATAATGAACGATGAGAAGTTTTTGAGTAACACACGTAAAGCAGCAAAATAACTGAATTCCCCAGTCTGCCTGCTTTTTGCATATGGCCAAGTCCACATGCTTCAATACACTAACAAATAAATAATAAATAAACATAGGTAATGATACCAAGTCTGTGTTAATTTATTTATTTAGTAATGCTGCCAGGATAGCTCAGTCGGTATAGTGACTCCCCAGGGAAGGGACGGTCCGGCGATCGAATCCCCGTGGGGGCAAGATTTTCCTGACCGGCCCTGGGTTCCATCCAGTCTCCTATATAAGGCGTACCGGGTCATTCCCAGGGGTAAAGCGGCCGGGACCTGTCGTTAGCATGCACCCACCTAGCTAACTAACTAACTCCATGGAGCAGAGGCCTTCTTGAGAAGCTAACAGTTTCTCAGCTAGTCAAGAAATTCCCCGCATTTTATGGAACCCGAAGGTTCATTACCGCATTCACAAGAGCCCGCCACCTGTCCCTATCCTGAGCCAGATCAATCCAGTTCATGTCCCCCCATCCCACTTCCCGAATATCCATCTTAATATTATCCTCCCATCTACGCCTGGGTCTCCCAAGTGGTCGCCTTCCCTCGGGTCTCCCCACCAAAATCCGGTATGCACTTCTCTCCTCCCCCATACGTGCCACATGCCCCGCCCATCTCAGTCTTCTCGATTTGATTACCCGAATAATATTTGGTGATGAGTACAGGTCATTAAGTTCCTCATTATGTAGTCTTCTCCACTCCCCTGTCGCCTCGTCCCTCTTAGGCCCAAATATCCTCCTCAGCACCCTATTCTCGAACACCCTCAGTCTTTGTTCCTCCCTCAGTGTGAGCGACCAAGTTTCGCATCCATACAGAACAACAGGTAAAATTATAGTTCTGTATACCCTAATCTTTGTGTTTTTGGATAGCAACCTGGAAGACAAAAGATTCTGCACCGAATGATAGCAAGCATTCCCCGACTTCAATCTGCTCTTAATTTCTTCATGAATGGAGTTTCGATTCGTTAGGGTTGCTCCCAAATATTTGAATTCTTCCACCCTTTCAAAGGATTTATTATCTATATTTATGTTGTGATTGTGTCCTGCATTCTGATTTCGAGACATGACTATGTACTTAGTTTTCTCAGCATTTACTTCTAGACCAATCTCCTTACTAGCAATCATTAAATCTTCTGCATTTTTCTTTATGCTATGTACGCTTCCGCCCAATATATTAACATCATCAGCATAAACCAGAAGTTGATGTGTACCATTCAATTTCAAGCCCTCCTGGTTTGCCTGAACCCTCCTAATGGCATATTCTAAAGCAAAGTTGAAAAGCAATGGCGACAGAGCATCTCCTTGTTTCAAGCCATTCTTAATAGGGAACGTGTCAGACAGATGTTTGCCTACCCGAACTCTGCTATATGTTTCACTTAGGCACATTTTTATTAACCTTACTAGTTTCATGGGGATACCGAACTCAATGAGAATATTATACAAGACCTCCCTCCTAACTGAATCATAGGCTTTCTTGAAGTCTATAAATAGCTGATGCACTGCCTCATTGTATTCCCATTTTTTCTCAAGTATTTGACGAATGCTGAATATATGATCAGTGGTTGACCTGTTACGTCGAAATCCACACTGATGATCCCCAATAATTTCCTCTGCATATGGAGTTAACCTTGACAAAAGGATGTTGGATAGAATTTTGTACGTAGTCGCCAAAAGTGATATGCCTCGATAGTTATTGCAATCTGTCTTATCACCCTTCTTATAAATAGGCACAATGACCGACTCCTTCCATTCCTCAGGCAATTCCTCCTTATTCCAAATAGAAATAATAAGTTTATGGATTTCAGACCGAATTATCCTACCCCCTGCTTTAATCAATTCTGCTGGAATCTGATCAATACCTGGTGATTTGTGGCTTTTTAGTTTTCCAATAGCCATCTCAACCTCAAAGGCACTGGGCTCAGGCACTAGTGGCTCTGCTGTGTGTACTTCAATCTGCCTAACATCGTTAACCCCGTGTATATTCAACAGCTGGGAGAAATGATTCCTCCACCTAGCCAAAATACTGTGGGAGTCTGCAACCAGGTCACCCTTCTCATCCTTTACTACATTACTTCCAGGCTGGTACCCCCTCTTAAACTCATTGATACCCCTATACAAGTCTCTTATATTCTTCTTCTTACTGTTTGTTTCAATTTCATTAATTTTAGCTTTCAGATATTCCTTCTTTTTGTGCCTGAAATGTCTACTAGCTTCACGTCTTACGTTCTGCAGATTATCTCCATTATTTTGGTTTGGATTCTGTAGCCACTGCATTTTAGCCTGCTTCCTTTTATCTAAAAATTCTGCACATTCTGCATCAAACCATGGTTTATGCTGCTTCCGTTCATGTAGACCTAGACTGTCTTGAGCCGAGATTTTGATATTCTCTTTAATGTTTTCCCAAGCCCTATTCATGTCCTCACTAACATTTAAGCTTTCCAGAGCTGCAAACCTGTTTGAGATCTTAAGCTGATACTGTTTCCTAGCCTCTAGTTCACTTAGCTTCTTGAGATTAAATCTCTGTACATCAAACTTCTGTGCTGCTTGTTTACTTACTGCCAGTCTTTCCCTAACTTTCGCAACCACCAGATAGTGATCAGTATCACAGTCAGCTCCCCTGAAAGATCGCACATCGAGTATACTGGAATGCCGTCTCCTATCTATCAATATGTGATCGATCTGATTGTGAGTCTTCCCATCAGGAGAGGTCCAGGTGTATTTATGAATATTTCGGTGCGGAAACATAGTGCTCTTAACAACTAGATTCTTTGATGTGGCAAAGTTTACTACTCTAACGCCATTATCGTTGCTATCCTGATGTAAACTCTCATTCCCAATAGTCGGTTTGAAAATATCCTCTCTCCCCACTTTTGCATTAAAATCTCCTAACAGAATTTTCATATGGTACTTAGGAAAATGATCAAAAACCCCTTCTAATTCCTCATAGAAGCTGTCCTTTGAATCATCACCCTTCTCTTCTGTTGGTGCATGCACATTCAGAACAATGATATTACTCCAGCGGCCTCTCAGCACTATGTATGACATCCTAGCACTAACAAACTCCACTCTCTTGATTGCTGATACTATTCTCTGGTGTACATAAAAACCTGTTCCCAATTGATGATTTTCCTGCCCTTTGCCATAGAAAAAAGTATACTCCCCGGCTCTTACAGTCCCTTCTTTGTCCCACCTAACCTCCTGTACACCCACTAAATCTAACTTATACTTAGCTAATTCCCTGACCACTGTCATAAGTGACCCTGGCCTATACATGCTCCTCACATTCCATGTTCCAAAACTCATATCCTTTTTCCGTAGCTGGGGTCGTACCAAAGAATCGGTCCAGGTCCGAGGCTTTGTAGGCTGTTTCGTAACATCATAATTTTTTACGGTGAGGAGTTGTTAGCACCTCGCCCAACCCCCAAGCTGGAGGACCACCCCTTGTCGGCTGTCCGCGACTGCTTATTCAATGTATTCGCAGCTACCCTCCATACCTGGAGGCCGTTCCTCCATCCGCAACCCGAGGACGCGCCATGCCGTGGTGACAGGGACCCACTTAACATGGTGCACCCACCTAGCGCCGAGGTTAAAGAAAGAGTGCAGCTATACCCCTACTTCCCCTTTGTGCATTCATGGCAGGTCATAGTGTATACTTTACCTTAAAACATAGTAAAGATAACAAT
Organism: Coptotermes formosanus; assembly: GCA_013340265.1. Taxonomy (NCBI): domain Eukaryota; kingdom Metazoa; phylum Arthropoda; class Insecta; order Blattodea; family Rhinotermitidae; genus Coptotermes; species Coptotermes formosanus. Next base: position 679,233 of record BLKM01000822.1, read on the forward strand.
AAGAGAAATAGCCTGGAACAACAATTGTAACAATAGCAGTAACAATTAAGGTGGTGATTATTATTATATTATTATTATTAATATTATTATAGCAGCAGCAGCAGCGACGACGACGACGACGACGATAACAACAACAACAAATCCCAGAAGACTGCTAAGCTAAACAGAACTTAGACCTGCACTGCGTCATAAGCTTTTATTTGGTGAGGAGTGGCAGCCCACGTTGTTATTGGGTGTTTGATTATTTACAACTGGGTTTGATTTCTCTTGTTTTTGATGCGAATATTTATCATTACATCTGACACTTTACATCTGCTTTAGGTGAAACATAAATCCCAGGTTAATGAATATCACAGTCAAGAAATTCTTCCTCCTGCTTTCGTATTTCTCTACGGCAGACATGTCACCTGACTCTTGAAACAAAATCACCCTTGCACAGGCCACAACTGCTTCCTTCCAGATGCGTTCAGTTCATCACTCATTCCGTTACTCGACATTATACAATTTATAAAGCTAAGGCGTCAGGCTGTGCTATGGTCCAGACAGTTATATGACGACACAGCAACTCGGAGACCCGGTTTCTATACCAGGCCATTCCATGTGGGATTTGTAGTGCACGAAGTGACGCTGGGAGAGGTCTTTCTCCGAATATGTCGGTTTTCCCATGTAAGAATCATTTCACCAGTCCTCCATACTCACTCACTCACTCACTCACTCACTCACTCACTCACTCACTCACTCACTCACTCACTCACTCACTCACTCACTCACTCATCCATCCATCCATCCATCCATCCATCCATCCATCCATTCTCCATTCATTCATTCATTCATTCATTCATTCATTCATTCATTCATTCATTCATTCATTCACCTTTCAAAAAATATAACCACAACAATTAAGCCTTTAAAGCTTACTGGTTATTTTATGTACCACCAGATTTCATTTTCAAAAGTCCTACCTTCTGCCACAGTGTATTTATACGTTGTGTGTGGATCTCAGAACAAACAGCGATTATTTCCCTACTCAGCATTAACTGATTGGTTTTTATAACCGAGGCGCATTGTGTTTACTGCGCGGTACGAACTGGGTCTTTAAATGCCACGTTCTGCCCACACAGTGTATTTGTGTGTTTTGTGTGGATCTCAGAACAAACAGCGATTATTTTCCTACTCAGCATTAACTGATTGGTTTTTATAACCGGGATGAATTATGTTTACTGCGCGGTACGGACTGAATCTTTGAATAAAACAGATTGCTTTTCGTCCTTACAGTGTTAACACAAATTAAGTAAACCTGAAGTATGTAAAAGAAGAAAAAACTTCAAAAGAAACATGAACCGTAAGGTCAGTCGGCTGGTCCACTAATCATAGAGAGTCTAAATTTAACCCTTTGACGTCTGAAGTTTATTTAAATAACGTTCAAAGATTGAGTTACATCCTGAGGGAAACATGCCGCCTGTCCATTACAAAACCAGGTTTGTTAACGTATTTCAGGGAAATTATCTTTTTTTATATATTGAGAATCAGAGCCACACTACTGAACTGTGCCTCCCCCTCCCGTCGTCCCTAAAAGAGGCGAAATTCTAAAATTTAAATGGACTTAACATTTTGCGTATTTAAATATATGATATTGCACATATTTTTCATTTTGAAGCTTTTTATTTTGCTCCACTAATTGTACTGTTCCTGGGGCAAATGGCCCATTTGTCCAACCCTTGTTACGCTTCTGTAAAAGCCATAACAAACACACAGATGCACCATGTGTGTGAAATGCAGAGCTTGTTCTAGTTGCAGCCGCACTGAGGCGACACTGTGAAATCATCGTATGGTGCATTTAAATACGCAAAGTTTTACTTATCCACGCCCTAAACGAATACAGGGGGAGTAGCAGTATAGCGTCACTCATTTTTAGCCTCTGCACTAGATGGGAGTGAATGGTCAACTTCACGCCACGGCCGCTTTATCCCCTGGAAAGAAACTCAGTGTCCTTTGAATATGAGGCTTCGGGCGCCACAGAGGGACTCTCTTGTCACTGGCGGGATTCAAACCCCAGATCGTCCAGCCCATAACACACTCGGCATACAGACCGGCTATCCTGCGTGCTTGTACCATGCATTTATCTACACTTTTTTTTAGCAGCCAGCGCAAGGTGCTGTGTGGTTATACTTGGAACTTAAAAAAATATTTGTCGGTCCCACGTAACAGGCAATTGTTACCTAGCGTCGCCGCCATTGGATGAATCCCCACTGTCGCGGTTACTTGAAACGACGTCGCAACATGTGTTGTGGTCATTCGATGACCGTATGGCAGGAACGTGTGAAGACACAACACAGCTTCTGAGAGAACACCTCAGGCTAGCGGGTCTGCCCGACGACAGTCAGGCGTGGCCGTGGGTTCTAGCACCGTCGCCGCTGAGCGGTCGCGGAGTCATAGCTACCCGAGACATCGCCGCGGGTGAGCTAGTGTTTCATGATGTGCCACTGGTGTTAGGGCCGCGTGCAGGGCTTCGGTGTCCGCCGCTATGCGTCGGGTGTCACCAAGGATCAGAGGCGTTTGTACCCTGCTCCAGAGGATGTGGTTTGCCAGTGTGTTCTACCCTGTGCGAAGATGCTTCACATCACGTGTTTGAGTGTCAGAAGTTGAGAAGCTGGGGTGTGCGATCAAACGCCTCATGGTCAGACGAACTGTTAAGAGCCGTCATACCGGTGAGGTGTCTATCGCTGAGTCCCGTCAAGAGGCAAGTGCTGCAGTGCCTCCAGAGTCACTGCGGTCCAGAGCATGCGTTTGAGGTATGGGAGAGTGATACTACAGTGTCCCTTTTGTCGTGTCACTGAAACCAGAAAACTTGCCGCCCAGGAAACTTGCATCCTAGGGACATTCCGTTACAGCTGCCGTCCTGTGGAGCAAGATATTGAGATCTGCGTTCTTCTAGAATATTACGCAGCATCGAATGGTAAAATATTAGCGACGTTTCGGGACAACGTATTGGTCCCATCTTCAAGGGTCAAGAAGTCAAATAAAGCAGGACTTCTTGATCATTGAAGATGTGACCGATATGCTGTCACAAAACGTCGGTAAAAGGTTACCACTCAATGATGCGTAGTATTCCAGAAGAGCGCAGATCTCTTGAACACAGCGGCAGAAGCCTGAAATGACGACAGAAGTTACACCCTGTACTAGAGCTAAAAGCGTGACTCCTACTGAAACAAATCGTTCGTGCTTCAGATGAGAGATATGAGACGCTGACAGCGCTGAATCTGAAAACTGCTGCCTTGTAGAATGAGAGACATTAACCATAGAACACAACATTCTTAGTATGTTTGGCACGCTTTTATCCTGTAATTTATGATACAATCTTTAGCACACAGCAGTGATATGTACTAATACGGTGTATCGGTCTTAGTCTGCCAACTGTGGCTAGTCACTTCCGGTCGTCTCGCTTATAAACTAAAAATGTGTGCTGTCACTTAGAGAAACTAATTCGGAAATGGCGGACATTTTGTACTAGACAAATTCAAACATCCCACGTTGCTCTCCACTGCTAATATTCGAACTACTACGAATTCTAATTTATAACACGCATAAGAACACAGAAAGCATTTAGCTTCTGATATAGGTACCATTATTTTATCTCACCACTGTCGCTAGTAGCGTGCCATCGGCTCGTTTATCTTATAAAACTTGGACATGCAATAAACATGTTTGGTTAGATGCGACGCATGCGTGCGAGCCGAAAGCAGACATTTCCAGCATCTTTTTTTTCAAATACGGTAAGTTAAAAACATAGTATTAACTGCAATACATTTAACTAAAACGAATGGACCTCCATTCACGGGCAAACTGGAATAGCAGGGAGCATTACGCTACCTGCCGTAACAAAAAACAGTCTGAGTAAAGAGTAACGCGAGTTGTCAGATAAAATAATGGTCTTCGATATTAAAAATTGCAGGTTATATACTTTTTGCACAGTTTAAAATAAATAACAGCATAAATGTTTTTACGTACAAAGCTTCGAAATGTCGGTAACTTGTACGTATTTATTATATCCCACGAGTATTGAATTTTGAGCAACAACGCTGTCATAATCTCACATCTCGCAGTATCAAACTGTACAGTAAGGGAAAAACAGCTGCACTCCAGTGGAATTCAGCTATTTTTCCAAACACTGACTTTGCTGTTGGCACAACTAATAGCGTCACTCTTCATTTTCTTCGGATAAAATAGTATTGCAAAACACGCGAACTTCAGGTAGCGCTGTAAACAGTTTTTCCTTTGACCTTCGTTAAAATTAAGAAAAGGCTGCGGTCAGAAAAAGTATGCGAGCTGAGAAAAATATTTGGACCTAGGACGGAGGGGGGGGGGGGTGAGAGAGAGGGGGTGAGGGAGAGAAAGAATCTTGTAACGAGAAGTAAACATCGTTTGTGCGATCAGAATGTGATGGCCTAACACGTGGCACGGATAAGAGAGACGACAATTTCTACAAACATTTCGAGCAAACCTGTTGAAAGACCTAGTCATAAATGGACGATATTAAAATGGATTTTTAAATAAGTTGTTTGCTTGATTTACCTGGCCCAGGATAGACTCCAGTTGTAAACAAGGCAAAAAAAATTTTTTATAAAAGGTGAGTAATTTAAACATTTTTCGAAACAACTCTGTAATATTTATTGACATTCACAAACCCTCATTACTAGGAAATTCAGCTTCACGTTGAACTGTGAAATACTGAATTTCCACTTAGACAGACGCAAAGAGATGCAAGAAATAACAGAACAGAGGACGAAAAGTAAATTCACGGAGAAAGAGAGAGACACTGTACTTCGGTTGGTAATCAGATCATCACTGTGTTAGAAAATATCCACTCTTTTCCCGCTCGTCCTTCTTATAACTGTAAAAATTTTGAGAAATAAGGGCAGCCGAATTTTGATTTTCTCATGTATATCTATAGCTCATTACTTAGACAAGGGGGTTAAATTTTGAGAAATTTAAATTGGGAGGGATGCCTGAAGCGTCTGCAGTAACGTGTTGCAAATCTTGAACCATCTCAGCATGAATTTAAAGACAAACGCAAACCAAAAAGATAACTGTCGAGACGGTCGGTCACAGGGCCTTCCTGAGGGATACGGATTTCCGGCCATCACTCTGTCAAACAAAAGATGATCACTTAGCTTTTCCCTAATACCGATGTTGCTTCAATAATAATTTGAATTCTATGCCATACATAATGCCTTGATCCTGAAATTATCAACGCTCTGAGGCCTTTCGCCCAAATAATATCAAATTTTAATTAGTAACTCACAGATAATGCCGTCACTTTGCATTATAAAGACCAGCCACTTAATTCCGTCGGGGTAAATATTTCTTCGTTGTGAGAGTCATATGGAAATTATAAATTCACTTTGCGGACAACAATCAGATTTTATTAACCTTTTAAAGCCTAGCGGTAACTTTACGTACCACCAGGTTTAACATTAAAAAATTCTACGTGGTGCACACATTACGTTTATGTGTTTTGTACGGATCTCAGAACAAACAGCAACTTTTGCCTTATAAAACATCAAGAGACTGGTTTTTATAACCGAAGTGGAGAGTGTTTACAGCGCGGTACGCACTGCGTCCTTATATAAAACAGATACGCTTCGTCTTTAAAGGGTTAAGGGTGCATCAGGTCGTATACAGAGTCACGACTGCATTACATATGGTTAATACAAGTAAATTACGAATGCGAAGTGGTTACCGTACTATTTTCCAGCATTTCTGAATTGTTTGCAGGGACAGTTTTCCCAAAATATCCTGTTAGCTTCGCCTAGCCTCTCTGTTCTTACGTCTTTCTGCATGTAACAACAGCAGGTGTTGTGACTAGACCGCCAAGAGCTTTGTTAAAGGGGCCATTTTTTGGAAAAATTGTCAATGCATTCCGAAATGTTTTTTTTTAATCGAGTACGAATAACAGACGCCTTAACAGCGTTATTTTCTGGGTGCATTTTGGGCTGACTCGCTGAATGCTTTTCGAAGCGAAAAATGTTTTGGAAAAAAAAAAAGTTGTGGCGACAAATGAAACACACAGCTTGTACCCAATGCAAATTTTAGTAACCCTTAGAGGGTTTGAGAAGAGTAAAGAAAACTGAAAGAAATTATAAACAATTGCTGGGCTTTTCGTAACCTGTTGTTCTTTAGCATACCTGTCTGTAGGAGCAAGAGACATGAGGTTAAATTTGGGTGTATGATTGTGCCTGGTATTAGATGAGATTAAGTGCAAAACAACATGGGACTGGATACACAAGTTGTCAGAAATGTAGCCAAATGTCCCTAGCTAAACCTGGACACATTCCACTGGCACACAAAATGCGCAATTTTCTTATAGCTTTCATGTCTGAGCTTCAAAAAAAGTGTATTAGAATTCAGTCTCTGCTCCACAGAAACATAATTTGTCTCCATCACAAAAGCAACCAATTAATGCCGCTTAAGAAATTGGCCAGTCTTCATTTTGAAAATCAGACTGCCACCGTATAGAGCGCCTTGATATCTCAAAGTGAAACATTCACAATTTCCGTCTGTAACTAACTAACTAACTAACTAACTAACTAACTCCACGAAGCAGAGGCCTTCTTGAGAAGCTAACACTTTCTCAGCTAGTCAAGAAATTCCCCGCATTTTATGGAACCCCAAGGTTCATTACCGCATTCACAAGAGCCCGCCACCTGTCCCTATCCTGAGCCAGCTCAATCCAGTTCATGCCCACCCATCCCACTTCCCGAAGATCCATTTTAATATTATCCTCCCTGCTACGCCTGGGTCTCCCAAGTGGTCTCTTCCCTCAGGTCTCCCCACTAAAATCCTGTACGCACCTCTCTTTCCTCCATACGTGCTACATGCCCCGCCCATCTCATTCTTCTCGATTTCATTACCCGAATAATATTTGGTGATGAGTACAGGTCATTAAGTTCCTCGTTATGTAGTCTTCTCCACTCCCCTGTCGCCTTGTCCCTCTTAGGCCCCAATATCCCCCTCAGCACCCTATTCTCGAACAGCGAACAATTTCCTTCCCTAGCTGCAGTATCAACTGAGGACTCTAACATGTTGCTAGGGCTTCAGGTGATATCTCTATATCACGACATCACACATACGCAAATATTGACAGCTTTTCTTAAAGCGTCACTTTGTAATACCGACTGACGAATACGTGTTTCTGACCGCTACTTATTGCTGCCAACTCCTAGTCCTGTTGTGAACTATCAACTCTCCTATGTTCGCAAAATGCAGAGTCTTTAGTGGTTAAACATAATACAAAAACAATGTGCCTTAAGATGTCAAAATTTGTATCTGTCACCATTGTGACGCAGCGCTACATACACCCGAAAGCCTTAGTGACTGCCGGCCGATACTGCAATACCGGAGCGAATTACAAGCATTCACACAGTCTTGTATGGTACTGTACCTTGACAATAGATGACTTGAGGCATGCACGATACACACTTTCTTGGCTTAAATACTCTACTTGTACATTTTAAAGAAAAACTACAGGACAGGTTGAGACAAAAACGTGACGAAACTAGACTTAACTGTTCGTTTAACCCTTTAAAGACGAAGCGCATCTGTTTTATATAAGGACTCAGTGCGTACCGCGCTGTAAACACTCTCCACTTCGGTTATAAAAACCAGTCTCTTAATGTTTTATAAGGCAAAAGTTGCTGTTTGTTCTGAGATCCGTACAAAACACATAAACGCAATGTGGGCACCACGCAGAATTTTTTAATGTTAAACCTGGTCGTATGCAAAGTTACCGCTAGGCTTTAAAAGGTTAAGCACCACGTCATAGAAACGTATTTGGCTAATGCAAGTACAGCTCCACGCATTTTTAACCTTGGAAGAGTAAGCAGGTTAGGGTGACACACTTGAAGCAGGTCACCTCACTGTGACGTAGCTGCACGAGGCGTACGGATAGCGAGCGTCAATCACAGCAGTGTTTTAAGCTACAGTATCGTATAGCTTTTTTACCACATGTTTCGACTTACATTAAAAAACCATCATCAGGCGGATTAAAGACAGAATAAAAATTATCATGCACGCCACATTAAAGTGTTTTCGTTATATAAAAGCAACACATTTATATGCCTGATAATGGTATTTTAATGTAAGCTGAAACATTTTGCAATGAAGCCATATGATAGTAATTTACACCTTAGAACACAGTTGCGACTGTCGGTGTTCGCCACATGAAGTGCCAGATTCACGTTCCAGCCGCTTACGCGTGCCAGTATCCTGAACTAGCCTACCCAGTGGCTAGAAGGCTTGGTTGGCCGCAGAGATAAGAACAGCAGACGTACGTAGGTACATACGTACGTACTTATATATACATAGATGAGTATATATATATATATATACATACAGTTACATACACACATACATGCATGAATAAGTATACGCATACATACTGTGTAGACACATATATACCAACGTACATATAAAAATACATACCTATATAAATATGTGCATATGTACAGACATACACATATCTATGTACGTAAGGTCAGTACTCTCCACCTGTAAGATGATTACGGAGTGAAGAAATGGAAAGGACGCGGAAGGGTACGGTTACGGCCTAGTCTGAGACAGTCTACCGACATTTTGGGGGCAAGCGGTGGCGCCGCTGCTTCAGACAGTGCTACAGGCACGAAGGTCGCAGGTTCGATTCCCGATAAGGTCATTAGAATTGACTGAATCCTCCCGGCTGCCCTGGCTTCGACTCACCCTCTGACAGAAATGAACACCAGTAATTTCTCATGATGACAAAGGCGGCCGGTGCGTAGGGCTACCACCTTCGTGTGCCGATTGTCTAGAAATCCTGGGAACCTCAACCTCCTGGAACCCTCACGGCCTGTCGAGGCTTATATAGGGACAGATTTAGCTTTTATATCGGAATCTTACTAGAGGAATTGAGCAAAACCACTAGGAATTTCTGTCAGCCTTGCCACCCCCAAGTCCGAAATTTGAAACTCATAAATAGGATGCAGGAGTGCCAACCACATTACCGTTACTTCTACACACACACGCGCGCGCGCGGCTGTGCGCGCACACACGCACACGCAGTGCGCGGGCACACACATACACGCACACGCGCGCGCACACAGCGCACACACGCGCGCGAGTGTGTGTGCGCGCGCGAGCACACACACATACATACACACGCACGCGCGTCTGTGCGCGCACACACGCACACGCACGTGCGCACGCACACACATACACGCACACGCGCGCGCGCGAGCACACACACCCATACACACACACACACACACAAACTACACGGCTATCTGTCTATGTCTCCACAGGTCCAGGAACCCAGAGTTCCCGTGTTGTGTGTTAAGCCGTAAGTTGCGCACAGTTACCTTCACCTGCTGTGACAGACTGCACTGCCCAAAGCTGCAGGTGCCGGCAGGTTTCAATGCATGCGATGTGACCTTCTTAGGCAACACGTAACAAGATTACAGCTTTCTGATATGACTGGGTGCAATCTGGTTATTTGCTACCAGTGTTTCTAATAAACCTACTGCCATCTTCTTCAGGGCAGAAGAATACTCATTGTTACACCCGAATGTCAGGAACAGATCCTGATCCAGAGGTCAGGTACACAGAAGGTATACACAACGCCTTCCGCTAGACCTGATTACAGAATCAGGGTTCGGCACTCTAGAATGTCACGGCCTCCCCATGTCTCCAAGCTGTTTGACATCACAATACCCCTTCCTGCCCCATCTCCCCTTATTTATATTCATTGGGCAATATTCCACGTTTCTCTTTAACTAGCCGATTCTGGTTAATCAGTTACATAAGTGCCTTTATATATCTCCGGTTTGACCAGACACACGGGCCTAATAATAAGATTCTTGTTTCGCTTCGTAGCCCTTCCCTCTTCTACCTACTTGTTCACAGTAAGTGTCGAGGTTGTTTATTTTCACTTGATCACACTCAGACACACACCACAGTCGGTAGGACTCCTCTGGACGAAGGATCGGCCCGTCGCAGAGACTTCTACCTGACAACACAAACACTCACAAGAGACAAATACCCATGCCCCCGGTGGGATCCGAACCCGCAATCCCAGCAAGCGCTCGGCCGCAGACCTACGCCTTAGCGCGGCCACTGGGATCGGCCTATAACATTCTAACACTTGAGTTCTGGGAAAAGTAAGCAAAATGGGGCACTGTACATACGTGAAGGTCCAGGGATTGAATTAACCTTTTAAAGCCTAGAGGTAACTTTACATACGACCAGGTTTAACATTAAAAAATTCTACGTGGTGCCCACATTGCGTTTATGTGTTTTGTACGGATCTCAGAACAAACAGCAACTTTTGCCTTATAAAACATTAAGAGATTGGTTTTTATAACCGAAGTGGAGAGTGTTTACAGCGCGGTACGCACTGAATCCTTACATAAAACAGATACGCTTCGTCTTTAAAGGGTTAAAACAGAACACATATTGCAACGTCGTAATTCGATCTTCAAGTTACAGAACAAATCTGCCACAGACTAATAAAGCAATACCAGGTGCTAGAGGATGCAGCCTTCTGTAGAAGTTCACTCCACTAATAAATATTTGGCTTGACTTAATAAATAATAATAAAATTTTACGAATTACTCGTAAGGGTGAAATTTTCCCTACGGTTAATTTCGCATCATGCCATAAAGGCATATGGGAGAAATGAAGTAGGGCTCCACTCATTCTTAACCTTGACGTTAGATGAAGGTAATTTCCAAGCTTCACGTATCTGCCGTTTTAAACTCGGGAAGAAACATCGAAGTACCCATGGAACAGGAAGATGGATGGGTTAAGTTAACAAACGCTATGGAGGAAAAAAAATATTTTCCGCCTGTTCCTCCAATCAGACACCGTTTCCGCAATGGATCAGCCCGTAATCAAATCACTATAGTGACTGAGCTACCAAAACATCTTTCCCGCGCAGTCTGCTCTTGGCACTCACATAACAATAAACTGGACCATTCATTCTTTTACGTCACTCTATTGGTCTGGCAAAGCCCCACCACGTCGTCGCCTGTTTGCGCAGGTTGCTTATTATAGAGTTCCTCTTACCCCTTTGAAGACATAAGAAGCAACGGAAGTACTACATTCAGTGTTCCCCCAGATCCGAAATAACTTCAATTTGTGGAGGCCCCCGGGCATCCCCAGTTTGCCCTTCTGAGAAGAGCAGTGTGTAAGTAACAGCTGAAGATGAATATGAAGCATTTGTGGAATGATACTGGGAGGACAGCAGAAGTACGCGGTAGGAAACCTGTCCCAGGGTCACTTTGTCCATCACACATCTCACTTTATCTGATAGAGGTTTCAACCCGGGCCTCCGCGGTAAGAAGGTGGGGACTAACCGCCTGAGCTATGGCACGGCCACAACTAAATATGTATTATACATATATACATAGCCGAACCTGGTTATAACGATTTTGGTTTATACGACACATCGCCCATAGCATCAGATATTCTGTGGTACCAATTAATTCGCCAGTGATAAAAATAATATACTCGCCGGTTATAACAACACTTATTTATAACGACATAAACCGCTCAGTCCCTTTCATGACGTTATAACAGAGTTCGAATGTATAAATATAAAATAAATTTGGCACCACGGAGGCAAACAGTGTGGTTCTATTAAAAAAATCAATTAGGCAATGCTGTTGGGGGAAATAGACTGCTATAAAGGTAAAGCAATCCCATTACAGGCCTGGACAGGCCCTTGGGGTTCCAGGAGGTTGAGGCTCCCAGATTTCTAGACAACCGGCACTTGAAGCTGGTAAGGTTGTCAGCCATATGCACCGGCCGCCTTTACCCCCCAGGAAATATTCCTGGTACTCATTTCTGTTAGAGGCTGAATCGACCCCAGGACCATAGTGCGACCGAAAGGATTATGTCAATGAAAAATTCCAATGACACCATCGGGAATCGAACCCGCACCCTTCCGGTTTGTAGCGCATCTCAGCCAACTGCGCCACCGCGGCCCCAGACTCTGCTATGAAATATATAAGGAATACAAGAAATAATTTTGTGAACAAAATTGAGACTTCCCACTGTTACACTGGAGGCACATGAAGTAACCGCTATGTCGCGCTGGGTTAACCTGAAATATTTCAGGTGTCAGAAAGGCTTGCAAGCCACAGTTAGTTTACTCTGAGCTGAATATATGGTATTCGTCTCCAAGCCTTGTCACAGACAACTTGATTGACAAGAAGTCAACAGGGAGGGTCGTCACTCGGCCGCACTTTGGCCAAGAGCTATTTTAAGTCAAGGGTGTCCATTTTGTATACGAGACTCCATTTAAGAACCTTCTTGTAAGAAACAGTTACGGCTACGCATAAATATTATGTAATTCGGTGCATGAAGTGTACAGAGTCGTGCACGTGCTCTCATGTTTGATCCTTTTGTCGTGATGGTTTCGTCTTGCACAAGTTCAACTGTAGTCTGGATCGTGTCACCTTATACTTTCGCATGTGGTTACCACCGTTCTAAGGAATATCGTTTACGCTGATGATAGACGCAATTCGCCCTTCCGAAAGTTGGTACCCACCTACCAGACTATGTGACCCATGGAGCAGAGTCTTTCTTGAGAAAGTACTTAGCAAAGAGTTAACAAATTTGGCAAATTTATGAAACCCGAAGTTTCATTACAGTGTTCAGGACAGCCCATGATTTGTCCATATCCTGAGCCAGATTAACCCAGCACAGGCCCTCCCATTCAATTTCTATAAAGTCCATTTTAATTTCTACGCTTAGGTTTTCCAAATGGTCCTTTCCTTCAGATTTCCCCACCAAAATCCTGTATCCATTTCTGCTGTCCCCCATATGCGTTACATGACCCACCAATCCCAGCTCCTTAATTTCATCTTAAAGATTACATTTAGTGAGGAGAACAAAGTATGAAGCTATGAAGTACGTAGTTTTCTCCAGTCTCCTGTCACGTACTTCCTTAGTATTAACTGCAATACATTCGTGGACTCCCGCCCATACCAAAGGGGAACAGCCGAGGGAGCTGCGTTGCCTGCTGTCACGCGAAATTATCTAAGTGAAAGAGTGAAGCGATTTGTCAGATAAAATAATGTCCCTCTATAACATAGTAACCCTTTGTCGCTTCCAGACCTTGCATTCATAAATGAAGGCCTGTGACGAAGGTTTGTTACTGCTGCGAGAAATCATTTTGACGTACTTGCTTTATCTTACTTTTGGTTAAAAACAACCACGACTCGGTAGCTAGCTATACTCCCGTCATCACGTTAAAAATTACCACTCTACTCTACGTAACATGGAGATAAGGCAACCCTTTAAAGCCCTGTGGTTACTTTATGTACCACCAGGTTTAACATACAAAAATGCTACGTTCTGCTCACAGAGGGCATTGTTTTGTGAGGATCTCAGAACAAACAGCAATTATTTCACTATACAATATTAACTGATTAGTCTTCATAACTGAGAGACAGAGTGTTTACTGCGCGGTACGAAATGAATTTTTAAATATAATTCAGGCGCTTTATCAGGAGGAAGAGCAAGTTCTGTTCGACAATCTCCAAACCAGTACATTATTCTTATTCCCTTCTGTAAAATGTTAACAAACGTGGGCCTCGCATCACCCATGTCTCCTCTTCTGCCTCTCAGTATTAACACTTTAAAGACGAAGCGTGTCTTTTTTATATAAGGACTCAGTGCGTACCGCGCTGCAAACACTCTCCACTTCAGTTATAAAAACCCGTCTCTTAATGTTTTATAAGGCAATAGTTGCTGTTTGTTCTGAGATCCGTGCAAAACACATAAACGCAATGTGGGCACCACGTAGAATTTTTTAATGTTAAACCTGGTCGTATGTAAAGTTACCGCTAGGCTTTAAAAGGTTAAAATGGTCAAACCAGTCAGCCCAGCAGATTACGTTGCTTATTTTTTTTACCTGATGACGGAAGCACAGTTGACTAGCAAAGCGTTGCGTGTTCTTGTCTAAAAACAAGATATCTCGCACAGTCCAACTTAAGTGTCACCTACAATACAAGTTATGGCTATGAATTTGGCTGCCTTCTTTATCTCTTTCCATGGCAAGCAGTAAGCTCTCTCTACGTCTTTCCAGTAAGGAAAAACCTGGAAGTCCATCTCCGGACTGAGACACGTGCACACCCCTGTACAGCGGTAAAGTTGATGGACACGCGAAGCAACAAACATTTACATTTGGTGCGGTGCCAAAAAACAGAACTAAAAACGAATTGTTTTCATACTTTATGGCTGCTAAGATTTACTGCGGCATTTATAGTTGTGGGCCAAGACATTTGCTTGAAGTCATGTTGTGTTTCAAAAACATGAAATATAAGTTGAAAGAAGTCACGGACGCACTCAGTAGGTACACAAGGCTCTTTGTCCGGGAGTAAGAGGATCTTGGCCTGGAGCTGACAACTCGCCTCTACATAATGCCGAGGTTAAGAAAGAGTGGAGTTACTCCTTCCACAAGCCTTCATGGCGCAAAAAGGCAAAATTTAATCTTCTAAACATGCTTACTTTGCCACTTAAGCAACGAACGATTTTCCTTCTGCATTGCAGAAAAAGGAATTTTCCATACGAAAGAATTTACGCACTGTCGCAATGTCAAATTTGATGTCCTTAGAGTGATGTATTCTGGTACGTGACACAGCGTAGTTGTGTAGTTCGGTAGATAGGTACCAACGTTTTGGAGAAAGTTATTACCTCCATCTTCAGAGCAGAGATTCCTTCTTTATCTTTTGGTTTACGTTCCCGAAAATCGCAACACTGAGCGAAGCAAGTAGAGTATAATTTTTTTCTGCCACAAAATTGATTAAAATGCCTAATAAAACAAAGCTAATCAAAATGCCAGCAATGTTCATCGAATCTTCGGTCAGTAAATAAATGTTTTCGGTGACAATATCGAAATAGAACCGCATATTTATCTACACTGAAAGGAGACAGCAGTAGGCTCTGATTTTCCGACACGCTGGTAATCACTTCCCAGCCTCACCGCACAAGACTCCAGTCCTGAAGATGGAGACAGTATATTTCTCCGAAACACTGATTTCACGTACCAGATTACACAGCGCCGTAACCCACAAAACTAAAACACACCTCCAACGCCCCCTAATCCTCTGTTTGACTTCAGATCGACTTGCTCAAGCGACACACGGAGGAAGGGCCCACCAGAGATGAGGAAGACTTCATGCGTGTTGCTTGTTGCGTCATGGATGCAAATGCGTTTGAAACGGCACAGATTCCAAAACAAGTGATAAACAATAAACCAACCTTATCAACAGAGGAAGAGCGACCACTCAATGGACTTGTTCCCAGCCTCCGCGGGCTGTACCCTCTGGCAGCAATGATGAACCACGCGTGTACACCGAACACTCGTCACGGGTACGATGAGAAGCAGAAGATGACAGTAAGGGCTGCGTCACTCATTCCAGCCGGCTCGGAGATCACCAGCTCTTACACATCTCTGCTGTGGGGAACATCTGCTAGGCGACATCATCTGAAAATCACCAAACACTTCTTGTGTTCCTGCCTGCGGTGTAGGGACCCACAGGTAAAATATCACCACCAAATATACTTTCTCATGCGCTGGAAACGAAAAGCTGCAGACAGACTGCACCTATCCATTCTTAACTCCATAACTGCTAAATGGATTGTTAATAAATGTCATTCACCAAAACCTGAGGATATGTTCAGATTATGCTAAACATTGGACAAAAAAATTAAATGCGTTTTTACATGCGTCTTTCGAAATATTTACTGTAGGAAAACTGTTTCGAAAAAGATTTGTACAGAAAAACAAAGTCCACATTTTTGTCCAAAAGTAGCCTAATGTTTAACTTTTGTCTTGGTACGTGGAAATCCAAAATGTAACATTTACAGTGTCACATAAACCGAAAGCAGTTTGATTCATTTGATCAAATTTTATAGCAATTTCATGGCATAAATTTATCAAATAACTTCAAATTTTATAAAGTTCTTCGCACTATAACTCATATTTTACGCAAGAGTCTAAACACGGACTGACACAGTGTCAAATTAGCTGTTCTTTACTGTACTGAAACACTTGTTTTCAGCCGCGTCCGGTCTTTATGCATCATATTTTTTTGTCAAAGACAAGCTGTAGAATTGCAGCTGGTTTCCAAATATTTTCATTTTCAGTAGTCCTCTCCCCACAGCCCTAAAGGGCCAGGGTAACTAAGTATTGAGTAGACTGCATACTAGAGCACAGATGAAATTTTTTAGAGTCCTGGCAGGGGTAAGACCACTTCCTGTCCAGATCGACTCTGTGGCCTATCCTGGCTCTCATTCAGTGTGCACCGGACTGATTTCTCCAGACACAAAGCGGCAGGTTCCTGAAGTTGACATTTGTCCGCCATGTAATACCGATTTGAGCTATGCCTCCCTTGAAACTTATGACTGCGTGGTGTGGTTATTAATTAGCAAACGGAAACATTTCCTTCAGTGTTGTGTGTTGTATAAATTTTTCAGCGCTAAGATAAGTCAAGCCTGTGGTTTACACGGCAGTGACTAGAAAGATTGCCCTCTTGCGGGAGGTCAAGGTGTCCAATCTGGTAAATGCATAGCAAAATTTCAGAGGAACCTGCTGCTTCCATCATCATGTACCGTGATTAGTAAAGCAGCAGTTCCTTCTGAAACGTCGCCATGCAGCTACCAGACTATATGGCTTGTCTTTCCGTAAGACGGTAATCTTCTAAGATACGGTGTCACTTCTGACTGTAGTGGGTTTCTGGCTTTTCTTATTGGACCCCACTCAGTATGTGAACACCCACTTTGTACCCTAAGGATGGAACACAGATCACCTCTCTCCGGAATAATAGAAAATCATCAGACCCTAATCTAAGACACACCCGTCAACCGCAGGAAGGAGGCTCCCGGCTGGCAGCACTGAGATGTTTGACGCAGTCCTGCGAAGGCTGCATGTTTCCAGAGGAACCCCTGGAAGAGAACACACAATGGCAATGCGAAGTGTGTGGACTCCAGGTAACGGGACGACAGGCGTCTCTCACACAAGCTACGTTAGGACGCCTCCTCAGCATCGTGGACAACAGAAATGTCCCTCAAATGGAACGCTTCTTTAGCCAGCATCAGAATGTTATGCCGTCGAGCAATCAGATCGTGATAGAAGTCAAGTGCAACCTCATCCGGAGCTATGGACATGCGCAAGGGTACTCGTGGACAGGTGAGTACACGGCAGAATGAACCTTTTAAAGCCTAGCGGTAACTTTACGTACCACAAGGTTTAACATTAAAAAATTCTACGTGGTGCCCACATTGCGTTTATGTGTTTTGTACGGATCGCAGAACAAACAGCAACTTTTGCCTTATAAAACATTAAAAGACTGGTTTTTATAAAGGAAGTGGAGAGTGTTTACAGCACGGTACGCACTGAGTCCTTTTATAAAACAGATACGCTTTGTCTTTAAAAGGTTAACCCTCTGCACTACGGAGCTTCTTTGTTGTTTATTTATTTGTTTATTTCTAGTTTATTTAAAGACGCTTCCAAAAGCTTGACTTCCATAGCGCCGGATAATACGGCGAACAGTGGGTGATGCGTAGAGAAAGAACGGCGGTCAAAATTGAAGTAAACCTCGGTAGGATTATGGCCTAGATTTAAACCCCGGCTACCGAGTATACAGAGCAAGAGTGTCCAGAATTCGACTACAATGTTGGGTAATGCCCATCGTATAGAGCAATGAGTTTCGTTTAACTTGAAAGTAATATTTTAACCTACAAAGTAGGTACCAAGTTTTGAAGCAAGAACCTGCCACTTAGAGCCATTTTTGTTACTTTATTTGCCAACCCTAAAATTAAGTGACGTTTATTTAGGTTCCTATCGCAGTTCCTTTATCTCACATCAGGGTCTGTTAAACACCTCCAGACAAGTCTAAGTCTATGAAGCCAGGTTGAGCGGATAACAATCAGGAGGTACCCGTCCTTCGGTCTGTCACCGCTCCAGGTGACGCCGGGTTGGCACACAAACACAAACACGGCGTAAAATAGCTCCTTTGCCGAGGCCGAGGCCAAAAAGAACGAAATTTGTCTACATATTTATGTCGAATACATGAGAAAAAAAAAGAAGAGGCAACGGGAAAACATGTTTCAGTAGCATATCGGAGAGTCTGGAAGAACACGATGTTTGTCGGGTCCGGCGTTTTGCGTGGAAGTGCGTGTTGACATGAGTGGACTGTACAGTGCAGATGAATGGTCCCTCCACCCCAGACTTCACTTGGTGGCTTTCTAAATGTATACGTTTACATTATTCTGTAGAAAATCGAAAATTCTTTTTTATATTCAGAAAATCTCGGGTTGAAACCCAGAGGCCAGCTATTTTGAGACATATTTTGCATGCTTTTTCTCAGCCCCTTCAGGTAAATAGTGTCTTAACCTTGGTCACAAGAGCTTCATTTCCCGTCCTTTGCAATTCATTATTTACTGATCCAACACTGTATAATCCGTACTGATAAATCGTTAAGTGAAACGTGAATGTCACTGAACAGGTGCTGTCTCACCAGAAAACACACCGCTCCATGACACCGAAAAATTTACAGAGTAGCAATATTATATCCCTGCAAATAACACAGAACCAAAACAAATTTGAATTCATTAACAGGGCTGTGGAGTCGGAGTCGGAGTCGGAAGGAATTTTAGGTGGAGTCGGAGTCGGTAAAAATGTACCGACATCAATCTAAAATCTTAACTAGATACTCCAAATCCAGAGCCCTGATAGCTACAGTAACCATTAGACTTATACTTAAATATAGATTATAAGTCTAAACAGTAGCCTGATGATTCACGTAGTGGCGATGAAATGTCTTGCAGGTTTACTGTTATTAAGACACATTGAGCCCTTATGAGGGAGTCGGAAGTTTTAAGAATTGAGGAGTCGGAGTCGGAGCTTTTGTATACCGACTGCACAGCCCCGGTCACTAAACAGAAAACGTCGTCTTGCCATGGCTCAGACGGTTAGTCAGCGGCATCCCACCGCGGAGGGCCGGGTTCGATTGCAAGCCATTTTCTCTGGGATTTGTAGTGGATAAATTGGTACTGGGGACAGGTTTTACCCCGAGTAATTCGATCTTCGCTGTCAGTATCATCCCACCACCGCTCCATTCTCCCTCATTCATCTACAACTGACTCTATATAATCTTAGCAACTGACAAAGTCATTAACCCTTTAAAGACGAAGCGTATCTGTTTTATATAAGGACTCAGTGCGTACCGCGCTGTAAACACTCTCCACTTCGGTTATAAAAACCAGTCTCTTAATGTTTTGTAAGGCAAAAGTTGCTGTTTGTTCTGAGATCCGTACAAAACACATAAACGCAATGTGGGCACCACATAAAATTTTTTAATGTTAAACCTGTTGGTATGTAAAGTTACCGCTAGGCTTTAAAAGGTTAAATAACATCTAATTACACGTGAAACAAGCCAACGTAAGAAGTGCGCTTAGAAGCAGAAACCAAGTCTGAGAGAAGAACGGCGACAGGAAAGATCACTCGACACCTCTGTGTAATCAAAACATCCACGTCGCAAACGCCTGCAACATAAACATGGTAGTGGCGTCTGTGTATCATCATCTCGTTTAACTAACATCTAGGGCGACCCATTTACGTGCAGAAATCAATGTTAACACAAGTTTTCAATTAGTTCCGCTAATTACCTGCTATTTTAGGTCCACCCTGTTTCCTTTGGCACACCTTGTGTTTAGCTGGTTTCACATAGTTGTAAAGCGTCACTTCATCTGTTCAGAGGCGTCCCTAATTACGAGATAATTACGCCACGTAATGCGAAAATTTTGGTCCTGTTTCATGACACTGGTTTTAATTTTCATTGAACTATACTTCATTTAATTAAATTTAAATGCAGCTGATTTTTTGCTCTTTAATTACCGTGGATTAATAATATTTTTGCTCTTTAACCTTTCAAAGCTTAGTGGCTGCTTTAGTCATAGCCAGGTTTAAGGTTAAAAAATTCTACACGGTGCCCACACTGCGCTACGTGTTTTGTTCGGCTCTCAGAACAAACAGCAAATTTTACCTCATATATCATTAACAGATTGGTTTTTATAACCGAGGTGGATAGTGTTCACTGGGCGGTACGCACTCATTCCTTATATAAAATAGATCAAGTTTCGTCTTTAAAGGGTTAATTGCCGTGGATTAATACAAATTACTTCTTTGTTCTTTTAATTTTCATTATAAAAATGAAGTCACAACCTATTAAAGCCAGACTGGTACCTGTGTCTATAAACGAACGAATTAGCAGAGATGATAAGCCAGGGTATAGAGGAACAGCACTTTATCTGGTAACTCGCTTCACTGTTCACTCAGACTGTTTTACGCGACCGCTGGCAGCTGTTCCGATTTGCCGTGAGTCGGGGTCTATGCACTTCTTTTCAATGTACTGCAGTTAATGCTAGGTTCTTATTGGCCACATTTAAAGAAGATGTTGCAAATCAAAATGTTCATTGCGCCTCGAAGTTTTGTAAGTTAGACAAGCCGACGGGAAGAGGCAAGCGACAGTTGTCAGATAACATGATATTCCTACATATCCTAGAATGACTGTGAGTGGGGAGTCATTTCGTCTCACTGTGTTTATGTATGGCTTTTTGCATGTCAAAAATATCACTAATTGTCTGAAGACCTTTACAAATAAACTTTCCACTTGATCAGACTCTGGAAAATTATATACCGATTCAAATCCTGAAAACATATTTCCGCAAGACACGATTTAATATTATTCTCACACCTTCTTTATGGTCTTCTAAATTATCATTTTGTAAAAATTTCCCTGCAGAATTCTGTATGCATTTTTTTTTCCTTATACCATGGACATGCTTTGCAACAGATGTCACCATGCAACAACTGGAGCTCAAAGAACGCCTGTGTCGTGAACTGCTGGAGTTGCTAGAGACGCTGGGAGCAGGAGAATGCAGAATGAGAGGTGGGTGCATGAGAGAGAATGCGTGGAAGAAAGAGAGTAAGAGGGAAGCAAGAAATAAAGCGTGAAAGGGTAAGAAACAAGACAGGTAATATACGTATAAGGTAACACTGGGGTACGTTCGCGTAACCATTGTTGCCGTGAGAAAAAATAGGTATTAAATATTACATGTGTGTGTGTGTGTGTGTGTGTGTGCGCGCGTGTCTGCTTTCTTGCCTTATTTATCCGGCACGCAAAACACATGAGTCATATTATATTGTCATCTGTGACCAGCCTGGATATGCCATATTTTCCCATATTACCCCATAAACGGCACGATTTCTGGAAAAAAAATTGTGTTTTGATTTTCTCTACAAATATGTCTGAAACGTTTGTCATTCTAAGAAGAATTCAGCGAGATCTTATCATAAATGTACATAGGTCTTCATGTAAAGCACCCTATTTTTGTTACATTTTAATAAACCTCGAATTTTCTCGACAGATTTTCGAAAAATGCTCAAATATCAAAATTCGTGAAAATCAGTCCAGTTGGAGCCTAGTTGTTCCATGCAGACGGACGGAAGGACGGACGGACAGACATCACGCAATTAATAGTCTCGTTTCGTCATAGTGCGAAAACGCCTAAAAATGTGAACAGAAGGAACGGGGAAATATGACAGAAAAGTAGGCGTGATAGACAGAAAAAACACACAGCATATGTAACATATTCACCTAGTGTAAGAGATTTTATTCTGTCACTGTGATGGGTATTACGCATATGATCTTCTGGAATGTGACGCCCTGTACTTTGGTAAAGAATTTCCTCCGAACGCGTTGTGAACTTCCTCTAAGCTACAAGGCATTATATGGCAGCCGGCTAGAATTATTGCAAATAATTTCTGATTCCCGAAATATAATGTATCTCCAGATTTACAACAGAAAATGGTTACTCTTTTGTTGTTATGTTGGCAGGCCTGGTGCTCTACGAACTGCATTGCACGTTGATGGAGCAACGTCACAGGCGCCGTAACGACCTGATGGAGTCCACCGTGCAGGTAAGGCAGGCGTCGTGACTCAGCAGCATGCGGTTAACCTAACTAATATATAAGGATTCCATTCCTACCTCACGGTAAACACTCACAGTCCCCATTACAAAGACCGACCGGTTAATGTCGTACAGGAAAACAATCACTGTTTAGCCTGAGCGTTATATGAAACACATAAATGCAGTGTCTGGGCTAAACTCATGGCTTTTTAATGTTACAGCACGTGAGATATATGGGGTCATTATTTTATCTGACAAATATGGTTCACCATTTTCTGCCACTATCCCGAGGCGGGTGTCGGCTGAGTGTGCTACGTTAATACGATAAGTGAGATGACAAGAGAAAAATATTTGTCAGATAAAATAATGATTCTGTATGTTAAGCACTGTGTTTTAAATGGTTAAAATTATGAATTTCGTAATTAGAAAAGACAATCAACTATGTCCCTAAACAGTTTTTATATAAAGACAGGCGGGAAATTTAAGACGTCAAGATTAAACATAAAACAATATAGATTTGGTTACAAAAATCATGATCGACCATTGTATTGCGGTGGGTAGCGCTCCTCTTTTGTATTAGGGAGGTCCGGGTCTCAAATCTCGGCTTAGAGCCAGACTATACTGAATGTGAATTGTGTAATGCTCCTCACAGCCTTCCGGCAGGTGCTGTATGGGCCACGGCAGGTGCTGTATAGGCCACGGCAGGTGCTGTATAGGTCACGGCAGGTGCTGTATAGGCCACGGCAGGTGCTGTATAGGCCACGGCAGGCGCTGTATAGGCCACGGCAGGTGCTGTATAGGCCACGGCAGGCGCTGTATAGGTCACGGCAGGCGCTGTATAGGCCACGGCAGGCGCTGTATAGGCCACGGTAGGTGCTGTATAGGCCACGGCAGGCGCTGTATAGGCCACGGCAAGTGCTGTATAGGCCACGGCAGGTGCTGTATAGGCCACGGTAGTCTCCACTAACCAACGAATCAACCAACCAACCAACTACGAAGTAACTAACGCGATACAGCAGGGTTCTTCTTGAGAAGCTGCTAGTTCCTCAGCTAGTCAAGAAATTCCCCACATTTTACGGAGCCAGAAAATTTATTACACTTTTTGCAACAGGCCACTACTCAAAGCCAGTTTAATCCAGCCCACGCCCTCGCATTCTAAGACTTCAAGATTTCTTTTGATATAAACTTACCACCCACGCTTAGGACTTCCAAGTAGGCTCTTTCCTTCAGGATTCCCAACCAAAACCCTTGTCTTTCCCCTACGCATGCGACGTGCTCTTCCCATCTCTTCTATCTTGGTTTGATCACCCGCAAAATATTTGTGAAGATCAAGAATTATGACTCGCGGCCGCGATATCTCAGTCGGTATAGCGACTCGCTACGGGCCAGATGGTCTGGGGATCCAATCCCGGAGAGGCGAGATTTTCCGCACGCCTCCAGACCTTCCGCGGGGCCCATTCAGTCTCCTGTGAAATGGGTACCGGGTCATTCCGGGGAGTAAAGCGGCCGACGTTGGCCAACTACCCCACCTAGTGCGCAGGTTAAGTATGGGTAGCGCTATACTTCTAATCATGCTTGATGCCTCCACTGGCACGTTAAGGGACGACCTTTACCTTTAACTTTAGAAATCACGGATCCCCCCATTATGCAGTCTCTTCCAGCTTCCCATGATTTCCTCCCTGTTAAGCCCAGATACGTCCATCAGCACCCTATTCTCGAACACCCTCAGCCTGTTTTCTTCACTTTATTATTATTTATTTATTTATTTTGGCTGCAAATGGGTTTGTACCCGGTGGCAGTGGTACTACACTAAGACACATCACACAAAATAACACAGCACACTCAAAAAAACACAACACACAAAATTACAAAAACAATGAAGGACACATTGAGAGACTTGTGAGAGAACAAAATTTGACATCCATACACAACAGCAGGCAAAATTATGGCTTTGTATAATTTAATCCTTATACGTGCAGATGGCGAAACGGAAGACAACTCCAATGTACTATTCACTGATCGTTGTACCGTTCCGAGTTAAATACGTATTTAAAAAATACAGTCAAATTCCGCTATACAGCCGCCCCCCCCCCCACCCTCCGGATAGGGCACCATCCTCACTTAGCCCCCATGAAAGTCTGTGACCAGAAATTCCGTATTATACAGTATTTCGATTTGTTGCCACCGTCGATATACGGCCACTAACTGCGGCAGGCAAAGGGTGGCGCTATACCGGGTTTGTAATAATGAACAAAGGCAGTTTGGCATTCTAATAACAGTGACATTCTAGTGTGGTATTCTGGGTTAAAACACCGTGTGATCTGGTAGATAAATACCAAAGTCTTGAACTGACCTGTTGCCTCCATCTTCAGGGCAGAAGATACGAAGACTGAAGCAGCATGTTACTTCCCAAGGTTCCTGTACTGTATCTGCCAAATGACATTGTGTCACAGCCCAGAAGAATGTATTAGTGACACCACCGTAACTTTCTCTGATCAGAATGTGTCTATTGCTCTGCAGAATGCCGACCGCGAGGCACTCTTCTGTGTTGAGGAAGCTGCCGAAATACTCGCTGAAGACATATCAGCGCCCCTCGATATACAGCACCGCCTGCGGACCTGCCGAGAGGCTGTCATTACAGAGTAGCTCCATCCGTGCCTCGTACTTATACAGCGACACCAAAAACGCCCTGTATATGGAGAAGAAACTGGTAGCGATACAGCGATAGCCAATTTAAAGTGGACTTCTGCAACACACGTAGAGTTGTATTAACTGATCACAGAAAGCATCAGGCTATTTCATAAAATAAAGTGTATTACAATGATGGAATTGCTTATTCATTGCTACAGGGTGTATATAAACTTTCATCGCGCAGGATACCTTTGCTTTACTTCTCAGTATCACAACTTTAAAGGTCAGATAACACACCCGGTACCTTCATGTAATGAAATTGTACGGAAAAAAATGAGGATTGGAATCAAGTAGAAGAAACTGTACCGCAATACTTGCACACAGTATTAACAGCCGTCTGTTCTACCACAAATAGCACGGAAAAAATGCGCAATACCTGTGTGTGTTCTCTGTTAGGTCCGTGCTAGGAGACATGTAAGAGAATATCTACATTTTAAAATGTTCTTTTTATACCGTCTGATGGAAGACAATAAAGCAAACAAATATCTCGATCGAGTATGAAAATGTTACCGGAAATTATCGTAAAATTTATAAAAACACAACTCTGTACTGATGACGATATGAATATTAACCTTTTAAAGCCTAGCGGTAATTTTACGTACCACCAGGTTTAATATTAAAAAATTCTACATGGTGCCCACATTGCGTTTATGTGTTTTGTACGGATCTCAGAACAAACAGCAACTTTTGCCTTAAAAACATTAAGAGATTGGTTTTTATAACCGAAGTGGAGAGTGTTTACAGCGCGGTACGCACTGAATCCTTATATAAAACAGGCACGCTGCGTCTTTAAAGGTTTAATATCTCTTCGCTATTGTTCTGTTTATTCATTACGGCACATTTCTTGGCAAATATTACATTCTCAACGCCGCACCCTGCTTTAAGCATTCACTGTGTGAAATCGAAGTCAGTTCACTTCTAAGAGGGTTCAACAACGAAAAAAAACCGTATTTCTGGAAACAACTATCATATAAATCACTAATTTCTGGACAAATTACGGCACGTGTAAAATTACTGAAAATAAATAGGATTAAAAATATTTGTTTTCGAATTTTCTGACGTCAAATTAAGTTGCTTAAACAGACTGTACGGAATTTGCGTTCGGTTCAAACGGCCGACGATTTTTTAATAGCTGGTATCATATCTTTTACTTCGGAAAACTTTTTTCCCACGGCCGAGGAATTGTGCTTAAATGCCATGCACGGGCGAGCAATACTTTTGTGTAAAATATCCAGACCGACCCTGGGGCTCTCTCAATCTCCTATTCAATGATTATTTGGAGCTTTTCCCCCAGGGGTAAGGCGGCATGAGCCTGAATCTGACCACTCACATATATCTTTTTCCGAAGTTAAGAATGAGTGGAGCTACACCTCCAATCCACTATCATGTCAAGGTGCTTAATTTAGAATAGGAACTTTGCATTTACATTTACTTAATTACATTTATTTTCTAAGCTTCGGGCATAGTAACTGTATTTCGACAAGATGCCAAACGTCTTAACCATGATGTCGAAGGAAGACATATCAGTCCACCTACACGTACCGGGCTACAGAAACTTGTCACCACACTATGTGACAAGCATCGATGGCTTCAAACAAAAGCGACATCTTAGGCTGCCTCTAGTGTCACGTTGCAGGTTGCAGTGACGCAAAAGTGAAGGAGTCGGCCAAAACATACATTTCAGCGTTCGCTTAAGGACTTTGCGGTTGCAACACAAAGCCTGCTGTAAGTATACAGCGCATTTTAACAGTCTCCTTTGTGCTTATACAAAAGTACCTACCTTATTTTGACAGTCCCTTTCTCTGTATCCTTCCATCAGAGTGAAAGAAGCATTTCTGCCAGTTCCTGCCACAAAATAGGGTTGCTCGCCTTTTAAATGTCGCAGTATACAGCTCCTAAAATCTGAAAGAAGAAAAAACACTGAAATTAAGAATTAAAGTTTCCTAGTATATTGTGACCCTGTTTGTAACCCTATATTATTAAGAAATTAAAATTTAGTAATGCAGTTGTACAAGGATGGCTAATGGGAATACCAGTCGCATATAATAACTGCACCGCAATACTGGCACATTGCTTGAACAGCTGTGGCAACCGTACCTACTGTTAAGCGTGAGGAGTAAATTTAACGATATATTTGCGTGTTCGCTGTTAGGTCCGCCATAGTTAGGTTTTTAACCTTTTAAAGCCTAGCGGTAACTCTACATACGACCAAGTTTAAGATTAAAAACTTCTACGTGGTGCCCACATTGCGTTTATGTGTTTTGTACGGGTCTCAGAACAAACAGCAACTTTTGCCTTATAAAATATTAAGAGACTGGTTTTTATAACCGAAGTGGAGAGTGTTTACAGCGCGATAAGCACTGAGTCCTTATATAAAACAGATACGCTTCGCCTTTAACCATTTAAAGATGAAGCATATCTGTTTTTTATAAGGCCTCAGTGCGTACCGCGGTGTAAACACTCTCCACTTCGGTTATAAAAACCAATCTCTTAATGTGTTATAAGGCAAAAGTTGCTGTTTGTTCTGAGATCCGTACAAAACACATAAACGCAATGTGGGCACCACGTAGAATTTTTTAATGTTAAACCTGGTGGTACGTAAAGTTGCCTCTAGGCTTTAAAAGGTTAAAGGGTTAAATGATTTTACACTTGCTGCAACCGGTCAACTGAATAAAGGTTATACTCAGTCCTAAAGCAAACTCTGATTTGGTACCCAAATTCCACATTGAGGTGCAGGCTTCTTATGCGGTCCATCCCAAAATCCAATAAATTCAAAATTCGTGTGCATCATATTCCGATATTCCATTTTCCATTACCTTACCTACATTTCCAAAGCTTTTCATTGCCATTAGCCTAAGTTTACCGAAAGGGCGAGAGGTAACTGCCTGTAAACCTTCCCAGCAGTAAATTTTCTATTACCCCTTCCTCTCTGTAATAACTTTGGTGTCTCTCACCTAATCACGATATTTTTTCTACTTCTTGTCTATTATCTATACCCCATATTTATACAAATCTATGAATTATCCACACAAATTTGTCACAGAGTTGCGCATTTCGACGTGATCAGACTGCAGAAGGTATGGTGGAGATGCCTCTTCTCGAAAATCAATGCCCATGGACGCCACTCGACCCTGTCCATCGACTTTATGTAGGCGTGGCAGTGATAATCTTAGGTAAGTATTGTAAGACTTGCGCACGGGAGTTCACTGAGGAGAAAAGTCGGCGGTTCCTCCGGTCAAGTCGGGCCGACGAGTAAATCACCAGTTCTCTTCAAGGCCGTAAAGTACAGACAACTGACTGCAGTTTCTTAGTACAACTACAGCTTAGAATTTGTACGAACTTCAAATATTGTGTAGCGACAATTAAGATGAGGGGATGACTAAGCGGGTTCTTGTTTTTATCGCCTAATTGGGCATGAAAGCTTTACTGCACAGAAAGCCTGCATCCACCGCGATATCCAGTGACAGCTGTGGTGCTTAAGACAGAGATAAAAGAAACTCGCTGTATAGTACATCACAGCGGTACGGTAGGTGGTTGAAATGACGTAGTATTCGCGTCAAGAACTTGATGAAACTTGTAAAATAATAAGGGAGGCCTGGCCAAAAATTGAACTAGAGTACCGCGACGATAAATTTCAGATTTGTTTCCAGTAAATATGCGTATAATTTGATCAATTTATTTGTTGTTTTTGTTACAAACGCCTCGTCAACTCTACACGCTTGAGCACGCCCATTTTGGTTGACCAATTGGCAAACTAACCAACTAACCCCATGGATCAAAGGCCTTCTTGAGAAGCTAACAGTTTCTCAGCTATTCAAGAAATTCTCCGCATTTTATGGAACCCCGGGGTTCATTACCGCATTCACAACAGCCCGCCACCTGTCCCTATCCTGAGCCAGCTCAATCCAGCCCATGCCTCATCCCACTCCTTGAAGATCCATTTTAATATTATCCTACCATCTACGCCTGGGTCTCCCAAGTGGTCGCCTTCCCTCGGGTCTCCCACCAAAATCCTGTATGCATCTCTCTTTTCCCCATACGTGCTACATGCCCCGCCCATCTCATTGACCAACTCGCAAAACTGTTCATAATTCAGCACAGTAGGATGACATACCTTGGCCCAGAGATCTTTCTCCTCTACAGTATCCAGTCTTTTTCAGGGGGTCATTCGGTCACTTGTCTAGTGGGCCCCTCGGAATTGTACCGGAGGCAGACCATCCGGGGCGTAAAGCTGCTCTTGCACGTTCACACAATACGTTGAGTTTAAGAATGTTGTAACCTCGCTTCCACACACTAACTAACCACTAAATTTTTTACTTGGGTTGGGCGCCAGAAGTTCACTGAAGGGCGATGAGTGTTGTGTGTGAAGCGAGGCACCGACTATTAGCTCAGAGTAGACATGATCCCCACATAGGGAATCTCCACGTGCTCGAGTTATGTATCAGCGTAACACCGAACCGGGCAAATACTTGCCCTTCCTTGAAGAGGCCCAAAAATCCAGTGTTTTGCATTCCGTAGACTGCCTTTCTAGCGCTAAGTTGGTCCCGTTATCCTGTGTATCTGCCTAGGGTTGGCAGTGTGCCTGTTGTTCGTGTGGCAAGCTGACCCTCGCACAGAAAATTTACAGAGGAATGCAGCTTTGTTCCTCACAATGTATGCTATACAACATCTTCCATCTGGGGATGGCAGTTATTGGACTCGAACTCAGGCTGCCCTGCTACAATGTGTCCAAATATAACACCACTCAGCGATGAGTTTACATGTTGTAATGTTTATTCAAACAGAGAAACAACGCACCAAAAGGAATGAGAGAAGGCTAACGTCTTGTATTCAGGAGAGGCTTGTTTCGAATTTCGGGCTTGCTTTTTATGATTTCTCCTCAGCCTCTCTAAGCAAATGCCCGAGTGAAAAGTTCATCAAGCCAGACCCCTTCCTTTTAAATCCTTTAAAATTCATCATTCATTAATGCTATTGACCTTCAGCCCGAGTTCCTCAAAACAAGGCACAAAAACTGCTGGCCGCGTGTAATGCAAACACCTTCCTCATATGATACCTGAAGACGCCATTTCGACACCGAAAGCTGCTGTAATGTGATCCACGTTGCAGGGACTCTTGGTGTGGCGGCCAATGGTTGGCTGGTCAGCGACTTCCTTGTCAGTCCGCTGATCAACGTCAAGACCCACTTGCTGATGCTGAACCTGGCAATCGCTTGTTTAGGGCGAGGGATGCTGGCCGGCTTTCCCTTCATTGCAGCTTCGACTCTGGCTGGCAGGTTCGTGAACAAGACATTTGGCACTCAAAGCACAGCAGTACGCTATGTACCACCTGCTTTAACACAACCCCCCCCCCATACATTTTACCCACAGTTTGTATGTGTGTTTCCCCTATGGATGTCAGAATAAACAACAATTATTTTCCGAAACAAGGTCAACCGCTTTTTTTATAAGCTGTATACCGTGCACATCTCAAGTTGTCAAAACAAACCAACAATTATGCAGAGCTTTCACAAATTATATATTTATTGCTGTCGTCGCAACCCCTACCTGTTTCGATGGTCAAGCCATCATCTTCAGGGGGCATCAAAGATTATAGGTTCATTATGCATCTAAACTTTAGATGCATAATGAACGGCTGTGTGATGGAGAAACAGTTTATTTACTGTGAGATAGGAAATTAACTTCTACACCTTGTTTCTTAGCAACTTCGGGTTTTAAATTTCGTTATTTTACTGCAGTCAAACAAAATTCAGTCCACATGATCAAGCTCTTTCCTCTGACGCATACTCAGGCATTCCATTCCCCATCAGCTTATGTTTTTCACTTCCTAACGCTTTAATTTGTTTCCGGCCTATTTATACCAGACCGGCAAGCGGGCACTGCAAGAGAATTTTCACTTTGTCTTCGCCGTGCATTTCTCACAAAGAATAATGAAAACAGTGTGTTGTATAACACAGAACACCGAATTTTAGCATTTTTAAACGTTCTAACATTTTATCTTTAGACTATTAACCAAGTGTAGTGCGACAATGTAATGTGAAACATTGTTTTTACATTTTAATACTTTAACATTATGTGCAAACTGAAAATTGAAGTATCAACACTCAAATCAAACCAGCCTCAGTTACTTTAATCTAAAAAATGACGAGTGTCTTATGATATTAGTGTGAAGACATCCCCCTGAAGATGCTGTAGACAGACATCGAAACATGTCGGGGTAATGAATACTAAATAAACTGATTGTGATATAGCGCATTTTGTTGGTGATTATTGTTATTCTATTGCAAGAGAAGTTTCAGAGGAGTAAATTCTTTCCAAACTGTCCCCCCTGTAATTAATGTACTGTCTCTCAGTATGTCTCTCTACTTGTCTCCCTCAGTTTGGCCTCACCACATACTGCCAATTGTATGACCGCTGTATACTCATATGAAAAGAACGTCGAAGATTTGGCGGCTGCGGCTTAGAAAAACAAGGAATTATCAGTCATGATTACAAAGCAAAGATTTGAACCCAGAATCAAGCCAGCAGGAAACAGCAATACAGCCTTGTGAACAACAAACTATGCTACTGACTGCTACCCACAGGTGGTTGTTTGGTGACGGCTGCTGCCAATACTTCGCCTTCCTCCAGCAAGTCTTCGGTGTGTCTCAGGTTGCTACCGTCACCATGCTGGCAGCTGAGCGCATCCTGGTGGTCACACGCCTTTGCTGCGGTAAGTGAAACTGCCGGAGAGACCCTGCACGTTTTGATTTTAGAGTAACTTGGTCCGTTGAGGTTGCCCGTCTTCCGCCGGGCTACCGTTGCATTGAGGAACACCTACAAACATTCATACCGCTACACAGATATTTAACAGAGAGTAACCGTACCGTGTAACAAGTTGTATTTTCTGACGCATGAAATATTAACAACTTAGGAAATAATAATAATAATAATGTATTAGCCTTCACTTCTTACAAGGCTTAAGCCTCCCTTCCGATTAACACCGGGCTGTCACGGTGCTAGCCCATCACCATTTGATACATTAGCCGAAAAATGCTGAGCATTAAAGTTATACAATAAAGTACCATAAAACTTAGTTTTGACAGAAGGCCTTCACCCCTTGACGTTGTATATCTTCGTCATAACGAGATGCCTATTCTAAAGATGATACATATTTACAAATATTTTGTTATATTTAACCATTTATACTTGACTTTGTCCAAATATCTGCCTAAATTTCTTATCTGAGCTTGGTTAGTGCATCTTAATAAGATACACACAGCTTAATTCTGGCGCGAAAAAGACTGTCCGGGCCGACCCTATACCTCACACAGCCTTCTGGTTCAATGAGTAGAGGCGTTCTTACCGGGAGTAAGACGGAAGGGTGTGAAGTTGACGCCCCACCGCCATCTAGTGCGGAGGTTAAGTATGAGTGGGTGGACCTATACCCCTATCCTCTCTACCTCCCTATATGCCCTCATGGCATAGACACGCGCAATTTTACCTTTCCTCCTCCTCCTCCTCCTCCTCGTCCTTCTTCTTCTCCTTCTTCTTCTTCTTCTTGTTGTGGCATTACAGTCCTTGGTGGACCTTAGCCTCTTCCAAAATTGTTGTCCAGTTTCAAATTTCTGAAGCTTCTCAACAAAACATTTTTTATGGCTTGGGATTGTTAGCCCCACGCCCAACCCCCAACCTGGAGGACCAGGGT
This sequence comes from Coptotermes formosanus, assembly GCA_013340265.1. Lineage (NCBI taxonomy): Eukaryota > Metazoa > Arthropoda > Insecta > Blattodea > Rhinotermitidae > Coptotermes > Coptotermes formosanus. The sequence continues at coordinate 711,618 of BLKM01000822.1, forward strand.
ATCCCTTTTCGTCTGGGTTATCACCTTCGACCTGTCTGGCATGGGAGGCCTTACCAGTAGCTACGCTACCGCCAGCATAGCTCTCAGGGTCATTTGACCACACAAGCCGCACCACTACGTCAAAGTAGGGTTACCTTTGGGGGGGGGGGGGCACTTTACCTTTTAACGTCGCGTAATTTTAAAGGAATTTTTGTACAGAACGCGCCAAAAGCCTTTAGCAATATGAATACTGCTTAGATTAGTGCAGACAGAGCATGCGCACAGAGCAACTGAGTACACATAAAGTAGAGTCAGATGGAATACACAATTTACATAACAACGAAATTTGATTTAGACTACATAAATAGGCAATTAAATCAATGAAATCGCGGAAGACAAGCCTGACAAACCTACACTGCGCATGTGCAGCTGAAAAATGTCGGCTGTCTACAGAGGCATGATCATTGTGTTGCTTTCCCATCAGGCTTAGGGTTCACATATAGCTCACTGTCCGCCAAAAGAAAGAAATTATTTAGCTGTTAGTTGGGAAATTTCACTAGCTCTTCGTTCTATACGCCCAGAAATTATTGGCTTATAACAAGGAAGAATTAGTCCATTTTATCACGACTCAAAACATGAAGTGAAAAATGTTTCATCCAACAACTTTTAACTACAAAAAAGAGATTTGGCACAAAATGTGTCATCGAGAATTTTACCATCACTCATTAAGTGACTCGTATTGACTGAGTGCAGGATGGATGAGCAATGGCTCAATTCACAGCAAGAACACAGACCTTTCTCTGCTGCAGCATGTCCAGATCAGCTCTAGTGTCATTTGAAACTCCTCCATTTGGGATGTGAAATAAATTCTCACCTCCACCTATTGTTGATATAAAAAATAATGGAGTTATATCTCTACTCTCCCATACATCTTCAAAGTGTTGTTCTTAAGGAAGCATGCACAAAACCTTTTACCTGACATGTGATTTATCTACGTAAAACACAGGAGCATAACTTTCACACACACTCACATTCCTTTGAACAACTGAAATGCTACCGCAGTAAAGCTGCTACTCTAATGTTGTTGTTACTATCACAGGGGCCTCTCCATCCCTGCAGCACTATGCTATGGGCATATTATTGTGCTGGACTGTAGCCATAATGTTGGCAGTGGGACCATTGCTCGGCTGGGGAAGGTCAGTCCACTGTCTCAGCTGATATTGCTTGCGCATGCTGTATCGCTTTTTTCAGTCCAGTAAATCAGCTGATATTGCTTGCAGATGCTTCATAGCCTTGTTCAGTCCTCTATGTCAGCTGATATTGCTTGCACATACTCCATAGCCTTGTTCAGTCCTCTGTGTCACCTGATATTGTTTGCACATGCTCCATAACCTTGTTCAGTCCTCTATGTCACCTGATATTGCTTGCACATTCTCCATAGCCTTGTTCAGTCCTCTATGTCACCTGATATTGTTTGCACATGCTCCATAGACTTGTTCAGTCCTCTGTGTCAACTGATAATGTTTGCACATGCTCCATAGCCTTGTTCAGTCCTCTATGTCAGCTGATATTGCTTGCATATGCTGCAGAGCTTTCTTCAGTCCACTACATCAGCTGATATTGCTTGCCCATGCTCCATAACCTTGTTCAGAAACACCATAATCCTTTTTTCTTCATTCTCCTCCTGCATCCGCTCCTTCCATTCCTTGTTTTCTTCATCCTTACTCATCTTCCCTTCTGCCTCCTCCATACCCTCTTTCCTTGTCATCCCACTGTCAACTTCACCTACCTTCCCTTCTTCTCCCTCTTCTTCTCTTCTTCTACTCCTTCATCCCACCTTCTTTTTCATCCATTTCTTTTATCCTTCTTATCCTACCTCCTTCTCTTCCTGCAGGCAGATTAAGCACTGTAAATGGGTACCAACATATCTGAAAATAGAAACATCCTGTTCCTCTGCACAGTTGTTACCAGTGCAGCAAACTGCATGACATCACACACCAGAAGGCATATTATTAATTCTTACCACTAACAGAAATCTCATAGAGTCTAGTAAACAGTTACTAGTGTTTTGGTGTTTTGGAAGAACCTATTGCCTCCATCTTCAAGACAGAACTGAAGTAAATTATTACTTTCATCTCTGCTCTGTTTCATACGTTCTGCAAGCAGGTATGGCTGTGACCCTACAGCGGTGTCTTGCAGTCTGCAGTGGAGTCTGAACATGGATGAGGCCAGCTTTATGTACAATATCTGTCTGCTCATCCTTGGAGCAATACTTCCAGCAGCGCTTATGTACGTGCAGTTATGAAGCAATGATTTAGAAGTCTCTTAAATTTTTTAATTAAAATCTAGTAATGAACTCAGGATTACTCAATACAGAGTAGCTATCAGCGTGATCTTAATTAGCCAGTTGATATAACATGTGTGAAGATGCACAAATTCTGAACACAAAATGTCACCTTATAACTGACGTTCAAAGGCATCAACTGTATAGTAAATAAGAAGTTGTAGAAATTTCTTTATCTTCTTGTAGCATAATTTTCATTTCATAAAAAGTCTTCATCTCTTTTTATCTTCCCTTTTCAATATCTTTCAAGCTCTTTTCATTTTTCTTTATCTCTGAAGATTAACATTTAATATTGAATTAAGATGTTTTACTACAGAAGTACTTGTCTGGGTCATACCAAGCATCTCAAAAATTCTGCTTCATTGTGTTGACAATTCTGAGGCCACATAATGAAGTCCCATGGATCAAAACCATCCACATCGCCTTCAAACGTGTTATGCTTTCCACTCCAACACATTTCCACACATTCCCCCCCCCCCAGCTGTGTTGCCATTCTGTTCATGCAAGTGCTGGTAGTGACAACCATGTGGCTGACACATGTCAGAGACAGCAGAAGGCCTAGATGTGTGAACAATCAGTGCTGTCATGTCCGCAATCCATCGGACTTCTGTAACCTCAGAATAACAAAGGTTATTCTGTGACCATGATTATAAAGTGTTGTATGAACAGAGTGGTTAGACAGCTGGTGGGAAACAGAGGGCAGTATGATGGAGGGGAAATCATTAAAAGCCAGAAGAATATTGGAGGAGGCTGAGTCACTGGAATTCATTTTATGGTATTAGCATACTGCATTTATATATCTTCAATAAAACACTAGCAGCTGCTGTAGAGAAATAACCAGATATATTGCCATCATGTTCTCAATTCCTGAAAAGACTGTCTGTTCTCACTCTAATTGTGATATGTCCTAATGTTCAGGTCTGTTTGCGTATGGTGGGCTGTAATGTCCGATGGGCAAAGTGCTGGTACACATGCAGACCATCCAACGCAACATGCACTTACTAAGGTCAGTGCAAATATTTGCTAGATATGTGATATCTGTGTTCTACTTAAAGACATGCTTAATAGGTCACATGATTATATGTGAAGACAGAATAAAAAGAAATGTAACAGGAGGCACTTGTCACCCAATGAGAGGTAGTGAGGTCTAAGATTCTGACAGAGGTGATTATGAAGATAGCCTTATGGGAAGTGACGCAGTTCAGTCTGGTAGACATGTACCAACGTTTCAAGGGAACCTGCTGCATCCATTATCCTGGTAATAATAATGTACTATCCTGGTATTTGCATGGAGCTGCTGCAGAAAACAGAAAGCTCAAACTAGATATGAGGTCCCTGTTCAAGAGAAATTACACAGGACCTCCCAACCATGACCCAAGACTACTCCTTTCTTGACTGCAACATACTGTAAGAGAAACATGTGACAGAAACTGTGGTTCGTATAAGACACCTAAATGAACCTGCAGCAAGTATGATGTACCACACATAATACATTAAAACTATAAAAAAATTAATATTATGCCATTTGTTATATAAGACTATAGTTCAAGGGATGGATTCTGACGTTTTGGAGAGACCTGCTGTCATATTTTTAGGGCGGAAGAAACATTTAAACCCATCTACCAAACTAGATGGTCATACCAGGGAATATATGATGCTGGTATGTGATACCAACATACAAACTCAAATACAGTGAAACCCTGTTAAGAAAATTTTGAAAATTCCAAGAAAATCCTATTTCTTAAGCATGAAATTTCTTAAAAGGGTAATTTTAATGAAATGGGAGAATTTTGGTCCTTTTTTATCCCGACTTCCTAGGCGGGAAATTTTCTTAACCGGGTTTTTCTTAAGTTTCACTGTATCTTATTGATATTTAATGTTTTATTTAGACAGTAGAGGTGCTTGTGACAGGACTGTGCATCACATGGCTACCGCAGTCCTTACTGGTGCTGTGGACTCTAACAGGAATGCCACTGCCCCTTGTGTTGGTTGTTCTAGCTGCAATTAGTTCAGAGGTTTGTAAAATTTCATTTCACAGCATTCTTTGACACCTGGTTGCTGTTCGTACGATCTTTTTGCCAGCATCACATCAACACACTTTCCCTTCTGTACATACCTGAAACATAGAGATCCCATTCATCCCAATTTTTGGAGGGGAGGCCCACTGTTGTGGGTTTTGAAGAGCTCTGTCCTGGTGTACCGCAAAATTCAGTCCGAGACACTAAGTCATAGAAGTACAGCATTTCTTACACTGCCCAAGAATATTTTGACTTTCCAAGGGTGAGAGAAAACATCTATAGGAATAGGACAGCCATAAACTAGCCACTAACAGGAAGAAAGAGGAAAGGCAGAAGAAGATGTGTAGGTTAGTGATTTATAGAGTCTGGACTGAGACCACAAAGACAATGAACAAAAATGTAAAGGAAAATCAGTAAGTGACCAGAGTTGCTTATCATCAGAATCACCACCACCACCACCACCACCACCACCACAGTTATCATCATCATCATCATCATCATCATCATCATCATCATCATCATCATCATCATCATCATCATCATCATCATCATCATCATCATCATCATCATCATCATCATCATCATCATCAAAACTTTGAAAACTTCATTTATATATAAATAATGGCCAAAATTTAAAGAAAATACATAGCAAGCTATATCAGTACAAGCAAGAGTAGCAGCTTTGTAAGTGTGTTGTCTTTTATAATAAAAATATATCCAAAAGACTTCTGTTGCTGTCCGCAGTTCTTTCATACTCAAATCCCCTAAAAGTTAGTGTAAAAAGCATCATTTAGGAGAGGGACTCACAAAAATGTATGCATCAGCTTCCCAGACTGCATGAATCCAGCACGGATGTATATCACATCTATCAATCTGTTCCTGTTTGATTCATCAAAAATAGCTTTGTCAATTTTCCCCTGCTATGTATTTTTAACAATCATTTCTACAACATAAAAAGAGAAAAATAACACCCACAAGAAAAAATAAAGAAATTTATTTGTACTGTCAAATGTAAATGTGCAGACAGCACATTTGGAAACTATGCCTACTCAACTGGAGTATAGTTCTCTTCTCACAGAAGTCAGTGCTGTGAAAGTGGCTGAAGAATGTCATAATAACTCACTCTTCTTTAATTAAATAATTTTGTTTAATACTGAAAACTTCTATTTTTGTGTCTGTTTCTTTTGCGTTAGTTTCCACGGTTTTTATTTTTTTCAGGCATCTGCCATTATTCCCATATTAGCCTACATGGCATGTGATCACAATATGCGCAGGGCTGTGCTTGGCATTCTGGGAACATCAACATCTTCAGCTGGAAAGGAAGGAGAAAAGTATGTTCAGCTGACAGACATAAAATGATACATACTACACAGTGCAGTTAAAACATTAAGGTTTGTAGCATCAGGCAAGTTAAGGAACTAAACAAAAATTTGAGAAATGGGGATTTTATTGTGTTCCAAAACTCTACTGAAACACTTGAACATTGCTGTAAGTGTCGTGGTTACTCTAATATATACATAGTGCCAACAGAATGCAGTAAAATTCATAATACCTTCAGGTGATGTGTAAGGGTTAACATGCCAGATGTCGCACAGCCATTGGTTAGTAAACCATCACGTCATACACTAACTGGACAAGAGCCACCACATCACAGGTGACCAAATCATTATGGCTTATTTTATGTTAAGTTTTGACCCTGTCTCCTGAAAATGGTGGGTTGTACAAAATTTTTACGCCCAAATTGAAATTTAGCACATTAAAATTTCACTGAAAAACAGAGAAATGTTTTTATTTACTTCTACAGTTTTATTTGTTTTACAAACCTTGCATTCAGTCATGCTGAAGCATGATGATCACAGTGTATAAAAATGAACATTTTTATCAAGAATAAAGTTCATTAAACTATTATGTACATGTTTCAGAGATGAAATTCAACGTTTGCAAAAGTGATTATGTCAATCCCTCACAGCAGAGCTGCCCATAACATGAGGAAGGCAGGAGGAAAGATGTGCAGTTCACAACACTCGGCACTGAAGACTGTACAAAAACGCAGGAAAATAGGCCACATGCCTGTACTTGGTTCAGGCAGGTAACTGACTGCTGCCACCATGAAAGCCTTGGTTTGACTCCATGGCAGTCTGAGTGGGATTTTTGGTGGTCCAAGCATGCCAGATTACTTCTGTTTTCCCCCTGTCAGTATTGTTCCACCAGTGTTCCATACCAATTCACTTATCTACCACTGACACTATGTAGTCTTGGCAATTAAGAGCATCATTAAATAAAACACTGAAAACAAAACACACACAACTTACACACCATATAAAAGTTTTCTATATAGCCCAATTCATCTATATAAAAAAAAAGCATTCCAAAAGCTTTGCTTGTAATCAAATCACATATTAAAAAAACCGTTTGCAGGCTAAATTCAAAAATTATTTTACAGTGTCATGTTTTTTCCTGTTCAAGCACCAGCTGTGGCAGACACTTGCAACATGATAAGTTTCTTGTACGGTAATTCCATAATCCAAATATTTTCTCTGATTTTATATTCATACCATATCATTAATGCACAAGCTACATTATTATTAGTTCAGATGAATTTTTAATTATTTACACAGCTTATTTCTTAATAAAACACTTCTTTTACAAGAAAGTATGTTCCCATGTGATCAGTGAGAGAAAAATCAGATACATTATGGTTCCCACTGCACCGTCATGCTAATGAATGTACTGAATTTCCATTTTGATGAACTGCTGATTTTTGGCTTGAATGGCTGATTCTGTGCTGTGCCAGATATCTCTGTAATGATGGGATGAAAAACAGCATAACACCACTTGCTGCAATTGTGATGCCCGACACATAGAACCCAGGGTTGTATGAGTGGAGGGCATCATACAACCAACCTATAAACGGAAAATAGATATAAACTACAACACATCTAGAAAATTTAAGATGGACAGAAAAATTTACAATACAAACTAATGAAAATAATAAAGAAATTATAAATGTAACTCTTACATAAATTCATGAATAAAGTATAATTTTAAACACACTTTGGGAACACAAAATAGGGTTTTCTTAACAACCAAAGAAATAAAGATTTCAAGTCTTCATTGACACTGCTGTGACAACAGCAGTTCTTAAACCAAACTCAGTTTGGTTTACATTCATTACAGCATTGACTGTAAACATTACCATCTTCTGCAACATGCCTCTTTACTAAACTAAAGCGTTTCTTGGCCCAGGTAGCCATAATTTTAAAGCAATTAAAAATTTGCAGTAACATGCACATAAAAATACAACTGTGATAATTCATAACTTATTTTTCAGTAAAGGTTTACATTAAAATTAATGCACTTTGATCATGAAATAAAGGGCTATCTTACTTGAACAGGCACCTAAGGTTAAATCTCCTCTGCTAAGATTCAGTTGCTGAAACACTGTGGTTGTAGTCTATAAACCAGACAATGGATAATATCAAGGGTATTAAAGTTAACTATGTCACACTTTCAGAAAAAGCATTTACAAGAGAAAGAATCCTGAATATGGATATCTTGTAGAATGTGAGACACCTGCTAGTCTGGTAGACAAGTACTTGCTTGAAGACCACAGACCTCAAGTACCTCCTTTTTACAAGGAACATGCTGGTTCCATCTTCATGGCAGAAGATTAAGCCATATGGGAAAGTGAGGGTAAGATGGAGCAAAGGACCAGGACACATGCCTTTGCCTTGTGTTCCCATATATTACCCTGAGTTTTCTGGCATGCGAGATTTTAGGTTCTCATGCCAGTATCGCCAGAGATTCTGGTCTTCTGGGATGTAAGACTGTGTTACTGGTTGAGTAGTCTTGGACTGCTGGACCCTCAAGATAAAACCATCACAACCATGTGAAATACCATAAAATAGTCATCCAAAGACATGTTGTCACCTCCCAGAAGATTTCAATCTTTTACCTCCGTGTCTTACTTTTCTACCATGAAGACAGACGAAATGTCTTCCTATAAAACATCAGTAAATTTATACCAGACTACACGGTGTTATATCCCAGTAGATGGTAATCTTCACAGTTGCTGCCATAAGAAACTCAAATCTGACTTCAATACAGTTGACCATACCTGCTATGGGAGGGCCAAGCAAAGATGCAATCCCTTGGAACAGCAATAGCAGTCCAAATGCATTTGTGAGGCGGTCAAGTCCAAGAAGATCCACTAAAATGACTGAAGTCAACCCCACATATGCTCCAATGGTGAAACCATACACAGACCCATAAATAACGAATGAGGAGAAGTCATGACAGAAGGCACTGAATGCAGTTGCTGTCCAAAGAGTCAAAAGCATATTACTTACAGCTAGTCTAATCTATGATCATTATTTTATCTGATAACTAACAGTTTCCACTTCCTGTCGTCTCATTTAACATAATGACATAGGCCAGTCAGTTTTTTGATAAATGGAACAAGATACATGTCATTGAATAAAATACATGGTTTGCTAAGTCTCACGGGCGAGAGTGCTTTCAAGTAGTACATGAAGAATAACTAACTAACTAACTAACTCCATGGAGCAGAGGCCCTCTTGAGAAGCTAACAGTTTCTCAGCTAGTCAAGAAATTCCCCACATTTTATGGAACCCGAAGGTTCATTACCGCATTCACAAGAGCCCGCCACCTGTCCCTATCCTGAGTCAGATCAATCCAGTTCATGTCCTCCCATCCCACTTCCCGAATGTCCATCTTAATATTATCCTCCCATCTACGCCTGGGTCTCCCAAGTGGTCGCCTTCCCTCGGGTCTCCCCACCAAAATCCGGTATGCACCTCTCTCCTCCCCCATACGTGCCACATGCCCCGCCCATCTCAGTCTTCTCGATTTGATTACCCGAATAATATTTGGTGATGAGTACAGGTCATTAAGTTCCTCGTTATGTAGTCTTCTCCACTCCCCTGTCGCCTCGTCCCTCTTAGGCCCAAATATCCTCCTCAGCACCCTATTCTCGAACACCCTCAGTCTTTGTTCCTCCCTCAGTGTGAGAGACCAAGTTTCGCATCCATACAGAACAACAGGTAAAATTATAGTTCTGTATACCCTAATCTTTGTGTTTTTGGATAGCAACCTCGAAGACAAAAGATTCTGCACCGAATGATAGCAAGCATTCCCCGACTTCAATCTGCTCTTAATTTCTTCATGAATGGAGTTTCGATTCGTTAGGGTTGCTCCCAAATATTTGAATTCTTCCACCCTTTCAAAGGATTTATTATCTATATTTATGTTGTGATTGTGTCGTGCATTCTGATTTCGAGACATGACCATGTACTTAGTTTTCTCAGCATTTACTTCTAGACCAATCTCCTTACTAGCAATCATTAAATCTTCTGCATTTTTCTTTATGCTATGTACGCTTCCGCCCAATATATTAACATCATCAGCATAAACCAGAAGTTGATGTGTACCATTCAATTTCAAGCCCTCCTGGTTTGCCTGAACCCTCCTAATGGCATATTCTAAAGCAAAGTTGAAAAGCAATGGCGACAGAGCATCTCCTTGTTTCAAGCCATTCTTAATAGGGAACGTGTCAGACAGATGTTTGCCTACCCAAACTCTGCTATATGTTTCACTTAGGCACATTTTTATTAACCTTACTAGTTTCATGGGGATACCGAACTCAATGAGAATATTATACAAGACCTCCCTCCTAACTGAATCATAGGCTTTCTTGAAGTCTATAAATAGCTGATGAACTGCCTCATTGTATTCCCATTTTTTCTCAAGTATTTGACGAATGCTGAATATATGATCAGTGGTTGACCTGTTACGTCGAAATCCACACTGATGATCCCCAATAATTTCCTCTGCATATGGAGTTAACCTTGACAAAAGCATGTTGGATAGAATTTTGTACGTAGTCGACAAAAGTGATATGCCTCGATAATTATTGCAATCTGTCTTATCACCCTTCTTATAAATAGGCACAATGACCGACTCCTTCCATTCCTCAGGCAATTCCTCCTTATTCCAAATAGAAATAATAAGTTTATGGATTTCAGACCGAATAATCCTACCCCCTGCTTTAATCAATTCTGCTGGAATCTGATCAATACCTGGTGATTTGTGGCTTTTTAGTTTTCCAATAGCCATCTCAACCTCAATGGCACTGGGCTCAGGCACTAGTGGCTCTGCTGTGTGTACTTCAATCTGCCTAACATCATTAACCCCGTGTATATTCAACAGCTGGGAGAAATGATTCCTCCACCTAGCCAAAATACTGTGGGAGTCTGCAACCAGGTCACCCTTCTCATCCTTTACTACATTACTTCTAGGCTGGTACCCCCTCTTAAACTCATTGATACCCCTATACATGAAGTACATGAAGAATAGGGTACTTAACTAAATGCATGGAACAGAGTCCTTCTTGATGTGCCAATAGTCGCTCAGCTAGTCTAGAAATTTTCTACCTTTCATTGAACAAACAGATAGGTTACCTGCTCACACTGATATACATTCTGACCTAAATAACTTCAGTCATGTATCTGTCACTTTAATATCAATTTTAAAACTATTCAGCTACTCATTATGCAGTTTTATATAGTCTCCTCCTGCTTTCTCTTAAGACCAAATATTCCCCTTAGCACCTGCTGTCAAACACCCTCAGTCTATCATCTATAATTAACATGTGGGACAAAGTTTCACACCCATAACAAATTTACAGTAAAATGATAATTTTGATGGACATGGTAATGATGCATACACATATACATTAACATTAATTCACATACACTTACACCATATTTACTGGATCATAAGATGAGAATTTTTCCCAGATTCATCAAGTGAAACATGGTGCAGTTCCCTTATAATCGCACACAAATTTGAATACATTTTGTATAAATATACTACTAAAAGCTGAAGATTATATGCAGGGTCCTCTTATATTTGGGTAAATATGATAGAGAGGTAAAGCTGTTCCTATACATGCCATGAAGGCACAGAAGTGAAATGGAGGTACAACTCCACTTGTTCTTACCTTTTGAAATAGCCTGAGGTTAGCACAAATACGACGAATGCCACCTGCTCTCTGAAAATTAATGCTGTCATATGCTAAGAGTAAGTAACAAACACATTGAAAACTAGAAGTATAAAGTCATCCTTATCCACACTGTTAAGGCAAACATGTTGAGCAGAAATACATGTACAGCTGCACTCACTCTTAACATCAGCACTAGAGGAAGGGGAGTTGCTAATTTCACACACTGGCCACTTAACCTCCAAAAAAAGATGCACCATTATCCATTGAATATGAGGCTCTGTAGCCTCCAGCATTGGTCTGGACAAGTTGCAGAACAGAAAACTCCCTTGCCCTTGGCAGTAATCAGGCACCAGTTCATCCAGCCCCTAGTCTAATCACTATGGCAACTATGTTATTCTAACTCCACAAAAACACATCCTTAACCCACCATAAATTAACATACCAAACCTAAAGTTATGCAACAGCAGCAATGAAACAACATAACGTGCCTTCCTTCCATAATAAACACAAGCACACTACAATCACATTTTTATAAGAACTCACAAGAAGTTCAAAGATACTTAACCTTACATAGACTCCATTTTTTTACTTAGAGGTGAGTCACTCAAAGAAAAAAATAGTCAAGCACCATAATACAACATAACACTAGTCAAATACCTTAATACACCATAATACTAGTCAAGGCATATATTCCAGTTACTCAGAGAGGAAATCAGTCACGACCCACATTTTTCTTTGCTTTATTAAAAATTACTGAGTGACCAGGTTTCGCCTTATATAGCCATCATCGGGTTCCATAAAAACGCAAATTAAGAAACTCTACGTCATATGAAGGGATAGGCCTTTCGCTTCATGTGGCATAGTTTCGTAATTCATGTTTTTATAGAGCCTGATGATGGCATATAAGCCGAAAACTGGTCGCTCAGTAATTTTTAATAAAGCAAAGAAAAGTGTTGGTCATGACTGATGTCTTCTCTGAGGAACTGAAATATATACCTTGTACACATGTGCCAACTGGGATGTTCCGCATCAAAATTATAACATTAGTCAAATATATTAATACACCTTAATCTCAATATATAATATAACACACTCACCCAAACCACAGATGGTAAGGCACACATTATAGACTAGTAGTCGATTTATCCATGGTTTGTCAGATACATAACCTAGAATAATCCTGCCTACAAGATTGGCAATACCTATTACAGCCAACAGTAGACTAGCCTTATTTGTAGAGATGCCTCGCTCTTCTGCTTGTGCCTAAAATGAAAAGAATGACAACAATATACTACTCACATACTAGGATATCTTTATTATCATCACATGGGAATGCTGTAATTCAGTTCTGGTCCAAAAAAAACACAGAAGAAATTTGTTTACAAATTCACATACTGCAATAAGTACTGACCACTATATAAACGTATGGTATGTTGAACCCAACACTTGTGCAGAAGTTGGAGACAGTAAAGAGAATAAATATGGGATCCTTGAGAAGAGAAAAGTCCAACATTTCTGCGAGTGTGTCCCTTGTCTCCTTTGAACAGGGCATACAGCCACAAATTGTAACTCTGTCATCATTGTCTTGGTGCTGTTTTAAGCCCTTAATTCCATCCACCTCCATTAATTGGTGGGCCTCTTCTGCATGTTTCACATCTTGCTGTAACCATGGGTTAGACCTGAAACAGAGAGAATGTACAGTCAACTGTGGCTCAAGATTCAGTTTGTATGAGCTGACAGGGATAGGGCCATTCTGTGGACAGTAAAAACCACCAGGGACTCTTGTGATGCCACCTAATTATTACGCCATCTCAGTGAAAATCTCTTGTTTAACAACACTGTTAATTGCTAAGTGTGTATAGCATCAGTGTAGATGAATGAAAAGTTATGGAGCATTGGTGGAATGACAATGACAGGGAAAGCAAAAGTGCTTGAAGAAAAACCTGTCCCAGTACCACTTTGTCCACCATATATGCCACAATACCTGACCTGGGATTGAACCTGGCCTCCTCTGTGACAAGTTGACAGCTGATTGCCTGAGCCATGGCATGGCCCTCCATCCATACTAAAAAAGTTATTAAACTTGCATGATTTTTTGGTAATGTCTAAATATATAAATGCAGAAGCATAAAAATATCAAATATACTTCTGTTAATAAAGCATTAATACCGCCATTATGATACACATATCTTTCAAGACACCTCAGTTACATTGAAAAGTAGGAGAGAGACAGAATAGTCCATTAGACAATAAGAAAAATGGTCCAGAAATTAATATGAAGTGAACTCTTTCATGCCACGTAGTATGGTAGAAATTTTTGATGTTTTGGAGAATCCTGCTGCCTTGACTTTCAGGGTATAAGAATGAAGCAGCAGGGCACTCCTAAACATCATAAATTCCTGACAGTAATCTTCATGACCTCAGCCACTATAAACTCTAATCTCACGTAAGTTTATACTTACACAATGTTACCTGAATCATGGACAGAACCACAACTAATGGGTGACCAATCAATCATTTGAAAATGCGGTAAAATTCAACTATTGTGAACAATAAACAAGTCAAAAATTATACTCACAAAGACATTAAGAACAGATTAAATCCTGAGAATGCCTGTTACTGTTCAGTCCATAATATTTTGTCTTCCCATTTGCTATGTGAAAATATAAACATTAAAGATACAATAACTTCACTTCTGATGTTGTATGGGTGTAAAACTCAGTCTTAATGAAGAAATGGCACATTACCGCATGTGTTTCCATACAGGATACTGAGGAGAATATTTGGACATTAGAGGGAGGAAGTGACAGGTGGATGGATGTAACTGCACAGTAGAGAGTTTTACTATTTTTAATACCTGCCAAATATTATTAAAAAAATTAAATGGTGGGGAATGAGATGGTTCAGGTATGTAGCACCCATGGTAGAAGTGAAGAATGAATGCATGGTTTCAGAAAAATTGAAGGAAACAGCCATTTTGTAGACCATGACATAGATAGGAATATAATATTAAAATTGATCTGAAAAATAGGATAGGACTTGGAATGGAATAATTTGGCTCATAACAGGAATTAGTAGCAGGATGTTAAGAACACTGCAGTAGACCTTCAGGTTGCACAAGATACAGATAACATCTTGACTATAGTGCAGCCACACAAAAAGAAATATTGTGGATTTACTCTCCACAATTTTCTTGAGATGTTTCCCATTATGTTTCAGTGTACTTGTCTATATTCCCAGGCAGCGATAAACTACACTATTTTACAAGCATTTTGGACTGGTTGACATAGGCCACAGCAGGACACAGGCAATCGGGAACAGTACACAAAGAGTCAGACGCCTCCACATCATCATATACATACATCCATGGCACTCCTTTCGATGGTTTCAGTGCAGCTGAGCAACTGTTAGCATCTCAAGAAGAATTCTGATAAGTGGCTTTAGTTGCTGTGGTGTATAATGTTACAGAGCATTCCAGAAGGGTCCAGAAACATTCTAAACACAGCATTCCCTCAAAATGCAAAAACATGACGCTACAAATATGTACCATCAAGAGGCACCACAGTTAGTACAACTGTTATACGTACAACAATTTCAGTACAGAAAAACAGAGTCTTCAAAAAGGACTGTTTTGCATGACAACACTAACATGTTTCCACAATAAACACCTTCTATTCTGTAGTGTAGCACACCAGCTAATCCTGCCAAACTGAAATACAAACATACTTTATGCCATGCATCAATATCAGAATGCAGATCCTGACTGATTAATCAAATGACTGACTTACTGACTGATCGACTGACTGCCTAATCCCATGGGGCCAATTCCTTCTTCAGAAGCTAATAGTTCCTTAGACAGTCGACAAATTCCCTGCATTATAAAACCCCATGTTTCATTATTGTGTTAACAACTATCATTCCCCTTTATCCTGAGCCAGATGAATCCAGTCTATATTCTCCCATCCTACTGCTGAAAATCCATTTTAATAGTATCCCCCATCTACTTCAAGCACTTTCAAGAAGTCTCTTTCCTTTCTGACAAGAGTATTTTACCCTTTTTTTTTTCCTCTCTTATACACACCATATGCCCTGCCCATCCTATGATGAAGGCCTTGTATGTAACTGCACGTAAGTTATTAATAATTATGTCTTGTGTGTTAAATATTTATTGCTAATGTCGAATTCTTCTCACTGTACATGAAATGTATGTAACTAATTACATGCTGACAGCAATGTGTTATGAACATAACTGCACTCTACTACCAAAATATCAAAACTGAAGAAATAACTCAATATCAGATTATGTGTTAACCAAATAAGTAAGGATGGTAAATTGTACGCTCCTGATCTAGGCTATGCAGACGTCAAGGCTGGTGGGGACATGCTAGTTACAGTGTGTTAGAGAAACTCATGTTTGGCATTCCAGCTGTGGCTTACCCGAGCCTATCTGTGTGGCATTCACCCCCATTTGGGGAATATGAAACCACCAGAGGAACCTGTATAAAGAAACTCTTGCTTCCAGGCTTCAAACCCAAGACTCTGAAGTTTGTATGCCCTGGCCAAGTACAGCTTCTCCTCCTCTTCCTCCTCCAAGAAATAAAAATAGATAGAAACAGAGAAATACAAGAAAGAGACAGAAACAGAAAGGCAATAGTGTAATAATTACAGTCTCCAGGCATGCAAAGCCATGCGGTACTGGAGACAGCTAATCTGAAGAGGAGTCAGTGGGTTCATCTAAAGCGTTGGTACATATTTCCCAAACTACATGATGTTACATCCCAGCAGACTGTCATCTTAACTTGAATGCAGTGAGAAACTAAAATCTGTCATGGTATGAAAGAGAAACTGGACAGAAGAAATTGGAGCTGAAAATAAGAAACATCTATTCCTGTCTCCTATCCCATTGCCTCAGCTTAAATGATATTTTGCAAACCTATAAGCATGCTGATCCTAGCCTGAAAGTGAACTGTTCCTACAGAAGTAAAAGTGCCTTGGTTACAAACAGCATGAAAGGATACGGCTTGCAGATTGTGAGCCCTTCCGTCTTCAAGCCAGTTATTCACATTCTTCTGCTCTAAAGTTAGAGGAAGTGTTTGTCCAAAAATACGGCATGAACACTCCAGACCACAGGGTGCCAGAAGAGCACAAACTGTCAGGGCTGAGGCCGGCCTCTCAACATAGAGGCCTCAGTTCCCTCCCAGGCCAGTCTATGTGAGATGTGCAGTAGCAGAATGGCACTGTGACAGGGTTTTCTCCCAGTACTTCAATTTTCCCCTATCAGTATCATTCCACCATTGCTCCACACTCATTTTTTTCTTCTATTGTCTACACTACATAATCTTAGAAATTAACAGCATCCTTAAATAAGACAAATAAAGAAAGAAGGGTGCAACATCAATCACTACAGCTGTAAAAGGTTGAATCTTACACTGTGAAAGGATATAATGACATGAATTCCACACTTAAAAATCTTGCTTCAACATCATCACCATCAGCATCATATCATAGACAAAAATTGGCAATAATATGTACAAAAAGGGGGCTAAGTCTTTTTGACCAACCAACCAACACTCCCGCCCCACCCGCTTTTTCCGCCTGGGTTACTTTGAGTTTATAGGCCAAATTGAACAAAGCAGTGTGTGTGTATATGAGGTGGTTTCAGGCAAAACAAGTTCTACAATCTCTAGAGTTTATGATCTCACAGCACTACTGTTGAAACATCCAGTCTTCTGGGATGTGACACTGTCACTGGCTGAGTATTTCCCAATGTTTCAAAGGACCGTGTAACCTTCAAGTTGAAGGGTTAAGCAGTCCACGTCTTCTTGGATCCCTTAAACCTTGAAGACAACAAGAATTACCCAACAACACAGCGTCACATCCCAGACGACCTGAAACCCCAGCAACACTGTTGTGAGAACCTGAGGTGTTACGAGGATGCTGTTCGACAGGGATCATTTGTAAATAGAATACAGGTGACTGCAGTTACCTGTGATATGGAATGTTGTGTAGACTTCCATGATAGAAGATGTCTCTCCTGTACATGATTCCACTGGACTTTCGTAGACTCTGACTGCCAAATGTAAGCTTCAGACGGTGCTCAGAGACTGAAGCAGATGTTGTCACTAAGGCAGGTTGGCTAAGAGCAAGTCGGGCGATCTCTGACGTCACAGGGTGAGGCTTGCTGTCTATCTTTTCAGCATGTGGAATCGCAAAGTGCCCAATGCTGAGAGGTCGATGCAAGGGATTGGTGTCATGTTGTGTCAAGCTGTTAGAAATTCCTTGGTTCAGGTCCCGCTCAGAGATATCTTTGTTGGCCTGCAAGCCATTAGTGGTGCCAGAACTTGCCTGATGCATTATACCACGGACAGAGGCCGTCCTGCTGATGGGCTTGCTCTCCCTGACATCTGGCACAGGCCTGAACAGTGCCCCAAGGATCGCACAGTTGAGCACAAACCCTGCAATGATCAGCATGGCACCACGCCACCCATACTCTACAATGAGGTACTCAGTGAGGGGTGCAAATAGGAAAGTGCCAAGTCCAGAGCCACAAACGGCAATTCCAGTCGCTAAGGAACGCTTTTTCTCGAAGTAACATGTCACACTCACAATGGCAGGCAAGTAGATGAGGCCAAAACCAAACCCTGGAAAAGATTAACAAATTTACCACGGTGTGAGTCTATAGTAAATAGCCTTCCTTGAGTTTGTAGCTATTGAATACAAGAAAGTTCATGGATTCTGGTCTTCTGGGATGTGACACTGCAGGGCTGTAAGTGGTTCGCGACGTTTGGAGTGAACGCGTTGTCTTCATGGACCTTGGAAACTTGGAGATAAGGCCGACACATTACTTCGAAATGTCGGGAACCGCTGACCAAGCAAAGCAGCGTCATATTTCAGAAGACAGCAATTCTCCATTACGCTTCTGTTGAAATGTGAAAATTCGAAATAAATTGCACGTTACGATAACCAAAAATTTCAGTACAGCACTCACAAAAGCTTAGCCTACGGCCCTGTTATGAACTAGTTCAAATAACGTAACGATATCTCTGGTGTCCTGGGTTCGGATTACGGGTTTGGCCGCACTGCCAAAGTACACAGACCTGAACCTCAAAACTCCTCATTACAACCATCACCAGAAGCACGAGGCTGCATTTGCCAGGTGGTAGTACTGATACGCACAAAATGGAAGCTGCAAAGCTTTGAAACTGACAAGTTAAATGGAGTCAATACAATGTTTCTCATAACCATTCAGTCGCCTACTTATGACCTGGTTCATTTTCTCGTATTCATTCATGTTCTTGACGCGCTATTTTATAACTGATACAATGATGCTGACAAAGTTAACAAAATTTGCACTTAAAATTTCGACTCCTGAGGACAGAATGGGAACTTTGAACCTAGATCTCGGGATGGGGTCGACACTCCCCCCTTTCCCCTACACGCCACGGCGTCTTAGAACTAATAAGTTCATTCCACTGTACTGTTTGATGGCTTTTGCCTTCAAACTCTAAGCTGTACTTAATGGGACTGTAACTGCCGTAAGCTCTGGCTTAATACACTGTCACAGCAAGGCGTTCGTTGCTTACAAAATGTCATACGGTTTCGCCATGCACATGTAAATACAATCTAGTTACTCCCACAATAAAAGTACGGTTTTCACTGTGTCGATTTTCACGAAATTCAAAAATGCTCAAAAATATTATGTTCAGATATCTTACGCTGAAATTCACTGGAATATGAAATTAATACGGGATTGTACGAATATAAATTTGTTTATGCCCCCAAGACGTCTTTTGCTCACCCACTCACTCACTCACTCACTCACTCACTCACTC
The DNA here is from genome assembly GCA_013340265.1 of Coptotermes formosanus. Taxonomy (NCBI): domain Eukaryota; kingdom Metazoa; phylum Arthropoda; class Insecta; order Blattodea; family Rhinotermitidae; genus Coptotermes; species Coptotermes formosanus. The sequence continues at coordinate 730,815 of BLKM01000822.1, forward strand.
ACTGACGCACTGACTCACTCACTCACTCACTCACTCACTGACGCACTGACTCACTCACTCACTCACTCACTCACTCACTCACTCACTCCTCACTCACTGACGCACTGACTCACTGACTCACTCACTCACTCACTCACTCACTCACTCACTCAATCGCTCCCTCACTCACTCACTCACTCCTCACTCACTGACGCACTGACTCACTCACTCACTCACTCACTCAATCACTCACTCACTCACTCCTCACTCACTGACGCACTGACTCACTCACTCACTCACTCACTCAATCGCTCACTCACTCAGTAGATTTTTGTGGGCATCTCTCCTACCCAATTTTATCGTCATCAGACGAAAGGTGTACGAAACAAGGTTCAAAAACTTTTAAGGCTCGCAAGTACAGTCCGGTTTGCTTTGCGTCGATTTTCACGAAATTCGCAATTGCTCAACAGGAATATGTTCAGACCTCTTGTACTTCATTTCACCCAAATCGGCCAGTACACATGGCAATCGGATTAAAATTCATCGACGCCGTTAATTAGGAACGTCACAGCGCCTGTTCACATGCAACTCACAACTATCCGGTAACCTGCTGTGCAGAACTGCTATACCGAGTTCCATGAAAATCCTGCAAACTGTTTAACACTTTAAAGACAAAACGTATCTGTTTTATATAAGGACTCAGTGCGTACCGCGCAGTAAACACTCTCCACTTCGGTTATAAAAACCAATCTCTTAATGTTTTATAAGGCAAAAGTTGCTGTTTGTTCAGAGATCCGTACAAAACACATAAACGCAATGCGGGCACCACGTAGAATTTTTTAGTGTTAAACCGGGTGGTACGTAAAGTTACCGCTAGGCTTTAAAAGGTTTATCGCTGATACTAGGTAACAGAACAATGGATGGACAGGTGCAAGGGTGTGGCGCCACGTACGACGTTCGTTTTTACTTCATAAAGAACGCCTATCCCAGTGGCCGCGCGATCTAAGGCGTGGGTGTTCGGTCGATCGCTTGCTGGGATTGCGGGTTCGAATCCCTCCGGCAGCATTGATGTCTGTCTCTTGTGAGTGCTGTGTGTTGTCAGGTACAGATCTTTACGTCGGGCTGATCACTCGTCCAGAGGAGTCCTACCGAGTGTGGTGTTTGTTTAAGTGTGATCGTGAAGTCTAGATAATTTGGAGGCCCTGGCCCACTAGGGGCTGTTGCGCCATGGAAAAAAAAAGGCTTACAAATTTTTGTGTTTGGAAATATTTCTCAATGTCCAGTGCAATTCAACTGCTCTTCAGAAATACGACGTTCTGAAGGCGGCATCTTCTAGTCCGTGTCACGTCTCAGCGGAACGTGAGAAATATCTGTAGCCATCTACATGCCACCATAATCCATGGGACCCCAGTCTCCTTACGCTTTCTTTCCTACACTCAACGACAATTCAGCCTAATCTTCAAGTGAAACAATGACACCAAACCGACAATATAATCAGCTCATCTAGAATGAAAATATTTTTTTGCGGCCGGATGGACACAGACATGAAGCGAAATACCTGCCATTGTTTAGGAAGCGCTGGTAGTAAAAAATGTAAATGCGTCGGGGAATATTAAAATGACAAACAGGAAATGAGTTAGCCATTCATGTGGCAAGTGTTGTTACTGCATGCTGTAATTAACGTGTTGTCAACAAGCAGACATGGAACGTGTCTATGCTAGAACAAATAAGAAACTGCTGTAAACAAAGAACATTTGTATGCATTAAAAAAGGCTTAAAAAAGACAAAATAACGACCTTGAACTAACAGCTGTGAGATACTTTGTTGCTGTAATGCCGCTTAATCAGCTGACCGCGATGACAGCTCATCAAAGCCAACGCGAATAGGGAACAAAGAAACAATACGCAATGCTAGCCTTAACCATACTGTGTTTCTTAACACGTAACCCTGTGTCCACTAGCAAGTGTCATTAGACGAACAATATTAATTATCTAGCTTACAAAACCATTTTTGTTCCCAAATTCCACAGCCGTCTTACTCGAACGGGCCAAAGTGCATGATGACTTCTACAGTACGAGACACGCAATATTCCCTCACGACACGCACTAAGTGGCTGTAAGCATTCTTTGGCACACACTGCAAGGCCTCGCCATATTAATATCTTATTACAGTGAATAATAAGCACAGGCGACTTAAAATTAAGAAGGAAAAGGTAAAGCTGTTGCTGTCCAAGCCATGAAGGCGTACCGGAAATGTAGCGGCACAGCTTCACTCGTTCTTAATCTCGGTATTTGATGCAAATGAGTGGTTAATTTTACGCCGAGGCCGCTTTACACCCGAGAAAGAACTCCGGCGCCCCTGAATAGGAGGTTTTGCGGGCTATAGAGGCGATCTGGACGTTCTGGATAAGTGATACATTTCTTGCCCCTGCCTGGATTGGAACCCCGGACCAACCAGCCAGTATCCTAGTCTCTACACCAAATACGCTATCCCGGCTCCCCCGTCGTCCGCTTAATATTAAATAGAATAAATCTTAAACAAATGGGGGTGACAGGGCGTGTAATGTGTCTCAATATGGATACCAATGGCGGGCAGTTTTTAAAATTTTAACCAATCATTGAGTTCATTAACACACGAGAAAAACTTGACTAATGTCTTCTGAAGGACTAAGCTCCGTGGAGTTAACGGACACGGGCGGTGTTACAGTGTAAAGATGGTGTTAAGTGTACGGACGGTGTTACAGTGTGCCGACGGTGTTAGAGTGTACTGGCGGTGTTACAATGTACGGGCGGTGTTAGAGTGTACGGGCGGTGTTACAGTGTGCCGACGGTGTTAGAGTGTACAGACGGTGTTGCAGTGTGCGGACGGTGTCAGAGTGTACGGACGGTGTTACAGTGTGCGGACGGTATTAGAGTGTACGGACGGTGTTACAGTGTGCGGACGGTGTTAAGAATGTATAAGCGGTGTTACAGTGCGGACGGTGTTAAGAGTGTAGGGGCGGTGTTACAGTGTGGACGGTGTTTAGAGTGTACGGGCGGTGTTACAGTGCGGACGGTGTTTAGAGTGTACGGGCGGTGTTACAGTGTACGGACGGTGTTACAATGCGGACGGTGTTTAGAGTGTACGGGCGGTGTTACAGTGTACGGACGGTGTTACAATGTACGGACGGTGTTACAATGTACGGACGGTGTTACAGTGTGCAGACGGTGTTACAGAGTGTGGGCTGTGTTACATTGTGCGGACGGTGTTTTAGAGTGAAGGGGCGGTGTTACAGTGCGTTCTGCGTTCTCAAATTTACGTCTTTGTGTAAAAGTGATACGAAGCATTGGGTTTGATTAGAAACTACAGAATTAAAAAAACTGTGACGACATTACACAGAAATTACGAACACACATAATCCATTATGAATACAGGCTGTAGGACTGTAGTAGGTTGACTGGGTGACGTATGTAAAACGGTATCTATACCCAAAACAGAGTTTACAGTTTCACCAAACCACAAAGTCGACGTCCCTCGGTCAGCTTAGCCTTTCGTCTATACTAAAAGCGTCACTGGGCTGGGATACAGAAAACTTAAAAACGGAATGTAGCTTATGCTGAAGGGTTTCCCGACTTGGGTGAGGGCAAATAGCAATATGTCAATGCAGCGGGGGGCTGAATTGCTTGAACGGCTTTCTGGGGCTTGAAGGCAAGGTGACCCGCTCGAGTGAGCTGAAGGATTTTGCGACCTGGAGGGAGGAGTAACTTTGTAAGTCGTCCGCGGCAGAAGGGGAATGCTGGCCGTGCCACGTCTCTTAATTAAACGCAGGCATTCGACTTACATCTGATGATAATCACGCAAATTCTCAGTCAGCTTAGCCCAGAAGTGCCAGGTCCTGTACATTCTGGCGAAATGGCTACCGTGACTGGTGTGGCAACTGCCAGTCGCCATCAACTAAGACCTCAGACGACCGTGTTCAGCCTTCGGTCGACAAAAGCATCTTGCAACTTGTCTTATAGGGGGTTCCCAGCACCAACTAATTTTGAGTCGAAACTCTCGGTTTGTGCTCTGATGTGACGGGCGCAAATGAACTTTTAAAACCTCGTGAGGTTACTTTCTACTAATGTATGTGTACGCCGGTCCCAGTGCTGCGCGGTCTAAGGCGTAGGACTTCGGTTGTTCTCTTTCTGGGATCGCGGGTTCGAATCCCACCGGGGGGGGGGGGCATGGATGTTTGTCTCTTGTGAGTGTTTGTGTTGTCAGGTAGTGGTCTTTGCGACGGACTGATCACTTGTCCAGAGGAGTCCTACCGAGTGTGGTGTGTCTGAGTGTGATCTAGAAACTTCCAAAAGGAGGCGGCCTAGGTCCGATTTGGCTTGTTGCGCCACAGGAAAAAAAAAGTATGTATACAGTTTCAAATAAACCATCCAATGGATCATTTACTACCAGTAGCTTATAGAACTGAAATAATCAGGCAAAATTTCTATAAATGCAAGTACGAAAACAAAGTGCAAGGAAAGGTGCAAGGTTTCAAGGAGGTGAGGGAGAAGGTGCTATAAATAGCAACATTTTATAGAATAATTTAGATGAGACTGGAAGTTTTAAAAAGAAAATAAATTTTAATCTTTAGTAATAGAGGCAGCGGATGTGCACTGGCAAATGCCAGGCGTTAGCAGTCACATCCAAAGAAAAATATTTGAAACTCAACAAATAAATTTTTATTTCATTTGAAGTAACCATCGTCTGCATGTACCGTCTCGACTGGACCATCCTCTGCACCTACAGTTTCAACTGGGCTATCTTCTGCACGTACAGTTTCAATTGAACCATCCTCTGCACGTACAGTTTCAATTGAACCATCCTCTGCACGTACAGTTTCAATTGAACCATCCTCTGCACCTACAGTTTCAACTGCGCTATCTTCTGCACGTACAGTTTCAATTGAACCATCCTCTGCACGTACAGTTTCAATTGAACCATCCTCTGCACGTACAGTTTCAATTGAACCATCCTCTGCACGTACAGTTTCAATTGAACCGTCCTCTGCACGTACAGTTTCAATTGAACCATCCTCTGCACGTACAGTTTCAATTGAACCATCCTCTGCACGTACAGTTTCAATTGAACCATCCTCTGCACGTACCTGTTCCCAGGCCGATGGTGAAGTAAAGCGTCAGAACATTGCGTGCGAAGACGCTAAGCACCAAACACGCTGCCGCCAGGAACGACCCCGCGATGGTGACTGCCCGGCAGCCGTACTTGTTCACGAAAGAACTGGAGATCGGACCTGCAAAACAACAGCAGACACATGACGCCATCTTGGGAAAGGGACAAACCTGCCGCGTTATCACACATTCACACACTTTGTCTGAACATCAGGTCGGAGGTGAAAATGTATTTGCCTTTTTATTCGTTTTGTCAGTTCATCAGCATCTAACGTTGAGTTTAAGCTGCGTGCAGCGTTACCTCTGTGTCTATCGTAAGCCTTCATGACGTGCTTGAACACTGTTACGCATAGCCAAAAGCCGTGTTGTTCTATTACGCTGAACATTACACACCCCTGTCTGTACACTACAAACGCAAATTTCGGAACGTAAATCACATTGACTCGTCATTGTTAACAGGTCACCAGGCCAAGTCCACATTATACCTGAAGGCAGAAACAGAACCAGTTTTTATGTTGCCGTTTTCCTAGTCTAAGCCTAAAGCCCATGAAATGGAAAGGCAAAATTGTGCTTAATCACGTACGGCGACAAGAAGACGTGTGCGGGAATAGAGGTATGACTCCGTACAGCTCCACGCGTTTTTAGCCTAAGAACCACATGCTGGTGAATGATCAGTTTTAAACTCAGACTGCTTTACCCCCGGCGAAATATTTTCGGCTATCAATGGATAGAGGGTTGGGTTGTTCCTAGATCCGGTGTGGAGGCTGTGAAGAAAAAAAATTGGTGCCCCAGCCAGGAATCCAACCCCGGTTCCTTGATTTTCCAGCCCCTGGCGTAGTGCTTATATTGACTGAACTATACCGCTTCCAGATTTGCACAGGTAGACTTGCTATCCAAGGGAATGAAACTAAAACCTTCCTTTCCAAATAAAAATGATGTAAGCCTATAGCCTGCAGAAGAACGCTGACTGTTGTGTTACAGGTCAGGAAATTTGCGCGAAAGATGACACGCCAACAACAATGACAGCAGAATTAAGTGGTCGCGTCAAAATTTAACGCGATTGCAGCCTCTTCCAAGAGGATTTAAACACAACAAAAACAGCTGCATTTTAGTCAGTCTTTAGGTTGATTCGAAGCCGTGACCTCCCAAATAAAAATTAAAAATAATAACAATTATAGATTACTAGGAACCAACTCATGCACATTTATTAACATTAACATATTTAGCAAACTGCTCCTACATGTTTCGAGCCAACATCGGGCCCATCTTCAGGGTGTCGTATGGTCACAATTACACACATTATCACAACATGGTAACAAAAGTTGGTCACAGTCTATCACACACCTGATGTATCGATAAAATATCACTAAAACTGTTCTTAAAAAGACGAATAACGATTCTTCCGCGACCTTCTGCCATTCTCCAATTTGGATCGATCCAGACCAAAAGTATACAATTGTACATAAAATAGAAAACCGCCATTCCCCAGGTGGGATTACAAGCTACGAGACTGGACAGCTCATTGGTTAGGAATTGCCTTTAGACGATTATCTAACGTTATGTGATATTTGGTGGAATGTTCTAGTCATAAATCTAGGCCTTGAGACCGGGTATTCAGTTCCCCCTCTTCAAGCAAATGTCGCAATAGTACCGCCTATTAAGTTCCCATCGCATCCTTCGTCATTCTTTCCAACTCATTTATAAGTGATCATTGTCTAATTCTACGTCATATAGTGTGGACCATTGATCACATCTTTAAATGATCCGAAAGGGAATCAATAATAAATTCACGAAGTTTCGGAATCTGGCTTTGGTCCCGTCTTCTGATAATTGGATGCAAAATTAATAGCAGATGTTTAAAGATTTTTTTTAATCGAACGCGGAATGTTCTGAATGCTACGGTATTGATTCGACCATTGTATAAGCAAAGGGACCTTCTCTCTGAATGACTGTCCTTTTAATTTAGAGGTTTACGGCGTTTTTACATGCAGCTGTTTCCACTCCATAGCACTTAAACTTGCATGTACGTAGCCTGAATTGTGGTAAGTGCAGTAAGACATTCAACAACAAGCACTGACATGGCTGGTCTGTAAACTGTCCTTAGATCCTGACAGTGTTAAATTTAGCTGTCTCAAGGAGCAGTGCATTACACTAGGCCACGCACTTCTTGGCAGACGATAAGCTACGTATATGAAATAAGGGGTAGACGAAAATCTGGGTGAAAACATTCCCTGTATCCAAGGTGAATGTGCTGAAAATGACCCAGGCAGAGTCATAATTATACGTACGCCCAAATTTAACATCCAAGAAGTCCGTACATTTGGCACACAGCGCATGTGCGCCTTCCGTATGATTCTCACAACAAACAATTATTCCCTTCGCAACAGTATAACACAGCTGGAATTTTAGTGGGGGCTCAATATTCTTATACACATTTCAAGTCTTAACCTTTTAAAGCCTAGCGGTAACTTTACATACCACCAGGTTTAACGTCAAAAAATTCTAAGTGGTGCCCACATTGCGTTTATGTGTTTTGTACGGATCTCAGAACAAACAGCAACTTTTGCCTTATAAAATATTAAGAGATTAGTTTTTATAACCGAAGTGGAGAGTGTTTACAGCGCGGTACGCACTGAGTCCTTATATAAAACAGATACGCTTCGTCTTTAAAGGGTTAATGCGTTATGTCTCAGGCGGTTGGTTGCCGGCCTTTCACCGCGGAGGACCGGGTTCCATCCCAGGATATTTAATGTGAGATTTATGGTGAACAAAGTGACGCTGGGACAGGATTCTCTCCGATTACCTTGCTTTGTCCCTGTCAGTATCACTGCACCAATGCTCGACACACATCTTCATGTCAGGTACTGCTCTTATCAGAAGGACAAGTGGGCGAAGCCTGGGAAACTTCGAAAGAAGACATGCTCTTTCGGATATTTGGAGGGAGGGGGGGGGGCATTAGATAGAAAAGTACGTAAGTGCTTACCCTGCAAATTGGTGAAGATTCATAATGTAAATTTGTTCCTCTCCTTAACCCTTCGTTGACGCTGGGTTTTAATCCTAACGTGTTAGGGGCTAAGATTAACCTTTTAAATCCTATCGGTAACTTTACGTGCCATTAGGTTTGACATTAAAAAATTCTACATGGTGCCGACATTTCATTTATCTGTTCTGTGTGGGTCTCAGAATAAACAGCAACTTTTCCCTTACACAACACTAAGAGATTAGTTTTATAACCGAAGTGGAGTTTACAGCGCGGTACGCACTGAGTCCTTATATAAAACAGATACGCTTCGTCTTTAAAGGGTTTTTATAACCGAAGTGGAGAGTGTTTACAGCGCGGTACGCACTGAGTCCTTATATCAAACAGATACGATTCGTCTTTAAAGGGTTTTTATAACCGACGTGGAGAGTGTTCACAGCGCGGTACGCACCGAGTCCTTATACAAAACGGATACGCTTCGTCTTTAAAGGGTTTTTATAACCGACGTGGAGAGTGTTCACAGCGCGGTACGCACTGAGTCCTTATACAAAACAGATACGTTTCGTCTTTAAAGGGTTTTTATAACCGAAGTGGAGAGTGTTTACAGTGCGGTACGCACTGAGTCCTTATATAAAACAGATAAGCTTCGTCTTTAAAGGGTTTTTATAACCGAAGTGGAGAGTGTTTACAGCGCGGTACGCACTGAGTCCTTATATCAAACAGATACGCTTCGTCTTTAAAGGGTTTTTATAACCGACGTGGAGTGTTCACAGCGCGGTACGCACTGAGTCCTTATATAAAACAGATACGCTTCGTCTTTAAAGGGTTAAACCTACAAGTCAGAAAACGCGATTTTTCAGTAGGAAGCTTTGAAGTATTCAAGACAGTGTACTGACTTGTCAAAAATTTTAGGCTCAACGTGAATTTATGTTGATAACGAAAAATAGCTTTGACTTCTCTTCACAGATCACTCGAGGAGCTGCTACACTACACCACGCAACGCACAGCACACGCCACAACAGGATACGGCTAATTTTTGATCGATGCAGATGCTTGTGTGCACAGTCCACGTGACCTAAGACTACTACAAACACCAGAAGCGTGTTGTTTCACCACTTTTGATATTTTAATATTGCATTAATATAAAGAATATGATTGTGGCTTTTGTATGTTTTAGGTTTTTAATATTTCACCTTTGATCTCATAAACTGATGCGATGTTCTTGTATTCCTTTGTGATGAACCCCCTGAGGAAGACAACGTTTTGTCGAAACATATGTAGGGGGTCTTTAACCTTTTAAAGCCTAGCGGTAACTTTACATACGACCAGGTTTAACATTAAAAAATTCTACGTGGTGCCCACATTGCGTTTATGTGTTTTGTACGGATCTCAGAACAAACAGCAACTTTTGTCTTATAAAACATTAAGAGACTGGTTTTTATAACCGAAGTGGAGAGTGTTTACAGCGCGGTACGAACTGAGTTCTTAGATAAAACAGATAGGCTTCGTCTTTAAAGTGTTAATATACATTAATATACATGTATTTTTATCTGTGCTTTTGTTGCTTGTTATGAAGATATCACCTTGAAACTTGTTACGAGGCGCAGCTTTGTACATGGACACGAAAGTTTCACAGGAAGTTGCTGCCCTTATTTACAGCGACGAAGAGATAGGTTCTGCCGAAATTTTAGTATCCACCTACCTGACTACACGGTGTTACAACTCGAAAGGCCACGTTTAGTCCTACTGCATAGAGCCGTGCAAACCTCAGACGCTATATTCACGAATTTCTTTGTTCAGCAGTTAAGGCTACATTGTACCTTGCCGTATAAGCGGTTAGTTGCCGACTTGTTACCGCGGAGAGCTGTGTTCGCTCCCAGTGCATCGCACGTGGGCTTTATGGTGGAAAAAGTGACACTGGAATTGGGGACCTCTCCCAGTACTTCGGTTTCCCCTGTCACTATCATTCACCCAATGCTTACTTTTGATTTTCATATACACCAGGTGACGGACTGTGGGTCCATTGGAGGCCATGGCATGAACATGTAAGAGGGAGTAGCGGTATAGCTCCACACATTCTTACTTAACCTTTTAAAGCCTAGCGGTAACTTTACGTACCACCAGGTTTAACATTAAAAAATTCTACGTGGTACCCACATTGCGTTTATGTGTTTTGTACGGATCTCAGAACAAACAACAACTTTCGCCTTATAAAACATTAACAGACTGGTTTTTACAACCGAAGTGGAAAGTGTTTGCAGCGCGGTACGCACTGAGTCCTTACATAACACAGATACGCTTCGTCTTTAAAGGGTTAAACTCTGCACTACATGTAGGCGAGTGGTCAGCTTCACATTCTGGCCGCCTTACGACGGGGGAGACCCTAGTACATAGAGTGTAGGAGGCTGGGCGAGGTCCAGGCGCGATCTGGAAGCTGTGGAGCAGACAAGTGTCACTTGCACCTGTTGGAAAGGTAACACCTTATCGTCTGCAGCCTAACCCGTTGCCTAGTAACTGACTGAGCTATCCCGACCTCCGTCATATATAATTAGATCGATCAATTGAAAGTGCATGAGAGGTGGGAGAAGGAGACAGATACTGCAGACAGCATGCTAGTCAAGATACATGAATACAGAAGACGAACTGGCTAGACCTAGATGTTGAAGGGAGAGTAATATTAAAACTGATATTAAAGAGTTATAATGTGATTATTTTTGTTGGATTAATCTCAGTTACGGTCTGTTGCCAACACAGGTGGTAGGATGACATTACTCGTAGAAAGGGTCTTAAAGGAATCGGCTGAGGCCGTCGACTGGATTGATCTGGCTCAGGTTACGGAAAAATGGCGGCCTCTTGTGAACTCCGTAGTGAACCTAAAAGCATAAAATGTGGGGAATTTCTTGATCAGGTAAGAAACTATTATTTTCACAAGAAGAAGTCTGCTTCATGGGGTTAATTCGCTGTGAAAACAGCGCAGAAAATTCCCGTTCTATAAAATGCGGATTATTTCTTAACCGGACGCTCTACAATTAGTTCATTACGAATTCCGGTGGATTGGTCTACGTCTTGCCCCATGTGTTGGTAAGCCACGTATCCTTTGGAAACGGGGGGGGGGGGGCTTTAATCCTTGCGGTAAAGCGGCCGCAACGTGAAGTAGACCACTTAACTACGTCTAATGACGAAGATTAAAAGAAACCGGAGCTCTACCTCAACTCCTCCATTCGTCTTCATCCCGTGGTGCTTAATTAACACTTTAAAGACGAAGCGTATCTGCTTTATATAAGGACTCAGTGCGTACCGCGCTGTAAACACTCTGCACTTCGGTTATAAAAACCAGTCTCTTAATGTTTTACAAGGCAAAAGTTGCTGTTTGTTCTGAGATCCGTACAAAACACATAAACGCAATGTGGGCACCATTTAGAATTTTTTAATGTTAAATCTGGTCGTATGTAAAGTTACCGCTAGGCTTTAAAAAGGTTAATTAAGCACACACGCAAGTATAGCTGAAGCTTTCAGCATTCCTTCTCAATTAGTTCGACGTTTACAATAGAGTTATTCCTGCATTTGGTATCCATATCATCTTGCATTAAACTACAAAGCCGTCAGTCTGCGTGTGCGACAAGCTAGGTGTGCCTCGTCCTAAGCCCCTTAACCCATTGAACCATAAAGCACTCTTCTGCCCAGCCCTCTCTGATAACCGACAGACCATTGCTTTGTTTCAAGGTTACAGGCTATGAAGGCTTGTCTTTCTGATGCAAGAGCAGCACTGTGTCGAAGAGTACGGAGCACTGGTTGAACGATACAGACAGGGGAAAATTGAAGTTCTCGGAAATAAACCTATCCCAGTACCACTCTGTCCATTGCATAGACTTGCCCTGGAATGAATACAGGTCCCCGCGATGAGAAGCTGATGACTAAATTCCTAAGCCCTGAGAAGGCCAACTGAAGCATAAAGTTCCATAAAATAACACTTAGAAATTATGTTTTTACTTCAGAGAAAACAAACACTTTCTCATTACAAAGACCAACTATTTAATTCTGTTTAGGAAAATAACTGTTTACTATGAGAATGATAGGAAATACATAAATATGTTGCGTGGGCCAAACTGGTAGGACAATAGAGTAACGAATACAGATTTAGACTTTCGTGTCTTAGCGCATTAGACTTTCGAAGACAGAAATACATTCAAAGAATACACACAATTTGGCCCCTACTCCAAAGTAAACAACCAGTCTCCATTACAAAGATCAGCCGGTTAAATCTATTCAGCGAAACAGACGCTGGGTGCTACGAGGATCATAAGGAACACACAAGTACGTAATGTGAACAAAACAGTGTTCCATTTTAATGGCAAAGCAGGAAGAATCACTCCCCATCTAATGTGACACACTTTGTCACCTACCGCTCCAACTCCGTCGCGCATGTGGGCGGGCGGCTGACCAGGCAGGAAGTGGCACACGACAGGTGTCACATAAAATAATGACCCCATATGTATTATAAGTTTTAATGGCTTAACAGTAATTCAACTTACCTGAACACAGGGTGACTCCAACAAGGATAGAAGCTATCCATGCTGTGGCGCCCTTCCCTTCATTGAAATAGTGCAAGAACGTCAGGTAGAACACACCGAAGGAATACGTCACTCCGTCAGCTGAAAGGAAACAAATAAGCGTCTCGTATACATACATCCAGCAGCCGCCCTCAGAGCAGCAGGGCCTACTGAAGTTCTCAGTAACATTCAGTAATACACGTCTGTTAGTTACTTCCAATTTTCATTGCCTTTCCAAATACTCGTGTTTTATCACCTCTCCCATGCATGCTACATGCCCCAACCCACTTCACAAACATAATAATATTTAGGGAAGTTAAGCCAACACTGATATTACAATTCCACGTTTCTCTTCCACGTCTTTAAATTCCACGTCTTTAAATACTGCGTCACTGAATATTTATAAGGCTCAAAATGTGTGACGTCAACGTGTGCTGTACTGGGCGGCAGTCGAACCCCGCAAGTCTCCATCAGTGAAACAGGGACGCTGGCCTGATGTTCTATGTTTAGAGAATAAGCAACGCGAACACAGATGTTGCGCAAGATGGCCGTCAATGACCTCCGCCGGTTAAATTTAGTGCAGTAAAGCACACGTGGATCATTTTGTATCTCAGCATGGCAGTTACAGATGAGATTAGCCTGGCTGGCTCAACTTCATATAGTTTTCAGGCCGATATCGCTTTCTGCACTTTGTCCATCGTGTAATGCTGCAAAACAAACACGTCCTAAAATGAGGCACCGATTTTGTTAGTGACTGCGTGAAAAACGAAGAAGTATTACACCGACATAGAGTTTAGACCACAGAAACCCCTAAAGAAAACAAGATAAAACTATACACTACAGCTGCCAGCTCTATTACGCGGCAGTGAAAGCTGGAACTATTAACATTTTAACGCCTAGCGGTAACTTTACGTACCACCAGGTTCAACACTCAATAATTCTCCATAGTGCTCAAATCGCGTTTATGTATTTTGTACATATCTCGGAACAAACTGCAACTTTTACCGTAAACATCAGCAACTCATTCGTTTTTTATAACCGAGGTTGAAAGTGTTTACAGCGCGGTACGCACAGTCTTTATATAAAGCAGATTAAGTTTCCCCTTTAAAGGGTTAAAGCAAGAGACACAAGAAGAGTAACAGCAGCACAGATGACATACATGAGAATAACAGCAGCATACACTTGAACAGATCATAAGACAAATACAGAGATTGCAAAGAAATTAAACATACATCAAAATGCAGAAGGAACCAGGCAAGACCACTGCAGGGACTTCTGGATGAGCGAGACGGGAACGGATCAACGAGTGGCCCAAAGAAATGATAGCTACAGGGTGACAGAGTGAAAGAGAAGAGGAATACTCTACATACAATAAAAAGAAAGGCTAACTGTCTTGGTCACATCTTGGCGTAGGAACTGCTTTCTAAAATACGTGATCGAAGCAAAGATAGAGGGCAGAATAGAAGTGGCGGGAAGACGAGGAAGAAGACGTAGACAGCTATTGGGTCATCTTAAGGAAAATAAACGGTACTGGAAGTTGAAAGAGGAAGCACTAGATCGCACCGTGTGGAGAACTCGCTTTGTAAGAGGCTATGGACCTATAGCAAGACAGAATACAGACTGAATGGGTGGTCCAGATATTGACAATAGCCCTTTCAGCCGGACCCAGTTCACACTTGCCTCGGCACTTTTCACCTGAGAACGGAACAGATCCAGTTTTCGAAATGAATTTTGTTTTTCGAGCACGAAAAAAAAAATACAAAAATCGAGTTATCATAAACGTCGTCCAGTTTTTCTTTTCTGGAGGGGGCAATTACTCCTCCTTCGCAAATGTCTAAGCAGCACTTCAATTAGGCCACGACCACTTCCAAACGTCTTCCCATTCATCACTCGTCATACTGCCACAGAGGCAGCATACCCTTGCGTAAAACAACACAACTTATTTTAACCCTTTAAAGACGAAGCCTATCTGTTTTATATAAGGACTCAGTGCGTACCGCGCTGTAAACTCTCCACTTCGGTTATAAAAACCAGTCCCTTAATGTTTTATAAGGCAAAAGTTGCTGTTTGTTCTGAGATCCGTACAAAACACATAAAGGCAATGTGGGCACCACGTAGAATTTTTTAATGTTAAACTTGGTGGTCTGTAAAGTTACCGCTAGGCTTTAAAAGGTTAAAATACGCTGAGTGGTGCTGTAGATATGATTTGCTACATCCTATCACTGAATTCTATAACCCTTGCTGTGTCTGGTGAGAAGCCGCCACTGCTAACGACAAGGGCGCACCCAAAGGGGGAGCTGCCAGGCCGCAGCCCCCGCCCCAAACCCCCCAAAGCCCAAATTCAAAAGACACGGATTTTGTAGATATTACAATATCAAAAGCTTTATGTGATTTACTCTTCAGCCGGTATCAGCCATTGAAACCGGCTGATGACTAGTGCATTAGAATTTTGAAAAATAAATTAATAAAATTTAAAAAAAGGAAGAAGATAGGACTGTGACTGAGTCATGGGACATGTAGTTATATTCGGATATGTATAAATGCAGCTGCAAACAGTGTTATGTTGTGCTCACATGACTTTTATAATATAATTTTGAAAATAACAGAAATTATATATAGCCTCCGGGTCAGCCCTTCCCAAGGAAAAATTCTGGGTGCGCGCCTGACGAACGATATAGAATCCACAATCGTAAAGAATCAATAACTCAATACTGCTGCTGCATATCAGCACAGTGGTTGTGTCTGATGCTAGGGTAACGATTTACATTGAGGGTAAACAGCTTTTTGTGAGTTCAAAGGAAGTTCGCTGTAGGCCATACATTTAATTTGGCCGGTCAAGGCACCCGTCGTTTGCAAACAATTCGTTTCACGTTAGCAACTTAGAGCCAGACCTTCCCTCCTGCACTGAAATTCTGGCGTACATTATTATCACATGTTGCTCAGCACACTTGAAATTCTTATTTTCATTATAAGCAGGCAGAAGTGCCCGATCTTCCCCCAAAATATGGTTAGTTTCTTGCCAGATTTACCACAATATACAGCAGTTAAAAGTTTGAAGAGGCAATAGAAGTCAGATTAATAAATTAAAATTTTTTTAATTAAAGTAAATTTCAAATGAGTATTCGAATCCCATATAATAACTGTACTGCAGTACTTGCAAACCGCTTTAACAGCCCTGGTTAAAGTACATTTTGGTAAGAGTATGAAATGTGCGTTTTTTTTGTACTAGGTCCGGGAAACGAACCAGACAAAGGCTTTAGAGGCTAAGTTTGACCTGTATTAAATCTAAAGACTTAGCTCCTACCGCGCAGTAAACACATTCCGTCTGGGTTATAAAAACCAGTAAGTTAATGCTGTACAGGGAAATAATCGCTGTTTGTTCTGAGATCCACACAAAACACATAAATACAGGGTATACACAAAAGAATGGTGCGGTTTCAAAAGTTAACAAGAAATTTATTTCTCACCTTACACGGGCAAAACGTACACCGTCAGCAGCGGCAACTGTCCAAGTTTCTCGTGCGTTAATCACAATCCTTCAATGTGTGCACCCTGGGTCACACGACACACATCCACACGGTAATCAAATTCATCCCAGACTCGGTGTAGCATGTCCGCTGTAATGGTCTGCAGTGCATGCGTTATCCGATCACGAAGTTCCTTGAGGGACATGGGCAATGGTGGTACGCAAACAGCGTTAAAGACAGCGTTTACGTACCACCATTGCCCATGTCCCTCATGGAACTTCGTGATCGGATAACGCATGCACTGCAGACCATTACAGCGGACATGCTACACCGAGTCTGGGATGAATTTGATTATCGTGTGGATGTGTGTCGTGTGACCCAGGGTGCACACATTGAAGGACTGTGATTAACGCATGAGAAACTTGGACAGTTGCCGCTGCTGACGGTGTACGTTGTGCCCGTGTAAGGTGAGAAATAAATTTCTTGTTAACTTTTGAAACCTCACCATTCTTTTGTGTATACCCTGTACAGCGTGTGGGCAGAACGAGGAATCGTTTGATGTTAAACCGGGCGGTACATAATGTGACCACTGGAACTAAAGTGTATAAGCTTAGGCGCACATAATTCATGATGTTAATGATAATGACGAAGATGATGACGACAGCGACGACGACGACGATGATGCTGGCGAAACCATTTCCTGGTACTGATCCCAATACCCACGCCCTGCTAGCCTTTAGGACTACTGTAATCACTAAAATATTTATCTATCATTGATTTAACTATTTATCTCTCCTCTCGTAGGCGTTACAGTGGTTACGCCAATTTATAACCCCAGATTTGATCAAAGTAATTACAACCTGTGTCAACATTTATTACTGAAATTGAGAAACTTGCGACAAGATGCCCTTTGGATGTCGTTCGACAAGTCTTCTTCCAGGTTCAGCACTTCTCTTGGCTGTGTCATGGCCACTGTGCGGGGTCTCTGACATTACGTCAACTGGTATCAGTATTGTGTTGCGTAACTAGATCCAGTGTCAAGATAGTAAATCCACTTATGCAGATAAAAATTTTATCTTTATTGATGAATGTACCGATGTTTTGTTTTGAGAAAGAAATACGTCATTGATAAATCCCTTGACGTACAAAAAGTACGACAACAAGCGTCTTTCCTTTGGGAGGGGGAAGACAAACGTCGGATTTCAGCCAAGATATGTCTTTTGTTTCCAGGTCGTATTGGAAAACCCACAGCGTCTTCACCAATCACTCCTTGCCACAACATGAGATGAGAGTTTCAGCCGAATGGTCACAATTACTGCAACATATTCGATAGGTCCCGGGTTCAAATCTTGGTCTACAAACCGGCCAACCTGACTGGCCCTCTTCACACTTCACCTTGGTTTCACAAAGCAAACGCCCGGATATCTTCGATAATGCCAAGACTGTCTCCTTCCACATCCGCTTCCATTCACCAACCGTCCTGCCGTCTGGCGCTATAGACTGTTACTGACACTATACAGTGTTACTGACAATAAGCAGTGTTATTGACACTATACAGTGTTACTGACAACATGCTGTGTTACTGACACTATACAGTGTTACTGACAACATGCAGCGTTACTGACACTATGCAGCGTTAGTGACACTAAGCAGTGTTACTGGCAGGATACAATGTTACTGACACTAAGCAGTGTTACTGACACTATGCAGTGTTACTGACGCTAAGCAGTGTTACTGACAGGATACAGTGTTACTGATACTATGCAGTGTTACTGACGGGATACAGTGTTACTGACACTAAGCAGTGTTACTGACAGGATACAGTGTTACTGATACTATGCAGTGTTACTAAGAGGATACAGTGTTACTGACACTAAGCAGTGTTACTGACAGGATAGTGTGTTACTGACACTATGCAATGTTACTGACGCTAAGCAGTGTTACTGACAGGATACAGTGTTACTGATACTATGCAATGTTACTGACGGGATACAGTGTTACTGACACTAAGCAGTGTTACTGACAGGATAGTGTTACTGACACTAAGCAGTGTTACTGATACTATGCAGTGTTACTGACAGGATACAGTGTTACTGACACTAAGCAGTGTTACTGACATTCTGCAGTGTTACTCACACTATAGTTAAATACACAAAAAGGAAAAAATTTCAAAAATCTTGCTGCAAATCCTGAAAAATTGTTCCCATTGTACTTGCAACCAACACAACACTGTGTCAACAAAACGGCTACTGCAGTGGAATAGACGCGAAATGCACAATAATCATTTGATATTCAAATGTACGGAAAGGCACAGATGGAGAGTTAAGTGGTTAAATGCAGTATAAGCGAGCGGACAGCTCACAACACAGCAGCAAACTGCACTAAGATCATAAAAGTAAAAAAAGCTATGAAAATTACGATTTAAAAGAAAAGTTACATCGTGGAAGCCAAAGGTAGAAAAATCTAAGAACGTTCGACGAAGAGAATGGGAAAATATTGTACAAAGAGCAGATAGATTAATTACTTATATACTAATACACTCGCATAAAGACTAAACAGTAAAGGATGTGCACTGCAGGAAACGTTGAGCTAGCAACTGCTGGCGTTGTTAAGACGTTTACAGAGTTGAGACGTAACAAATGAACCTGTTGATAAGGCAACCAAAGGACAGAGTCTTAATTACTGTTTGAGACACGTGATCCAACACGTGTCAAGTAAAAATATTTCGACACGCTGCACAGTGCTCAGACCTCAGACTGTTTCCATCCTACATCCTGCCCGCATCTGACCAAAATATTGCTGGCACATCTCGCGTACTGCACACGCCAACACTGTATGTTTACCAGCATGCGCCAAGTAGTGCATTCCTCTACGGTTCCCCAGCATTACGGCTTATTCTTAGCAGAGGGGGTTACAGATTCATCTGGTTACGGCCCTCAAGTTACCTAATCAGTCTTTGTTTTGCGAGACATAAGGTAAGGCTCTGATAGCGGTGTTGTGAAATTTAAAGTCTGCTCTGATGTTCCGACATTTATATTGGTGAAGAGTTACCGACGTTTCGTAGCAGAATATTGTCTCCTTCTTCAGGGTACCTACCCTACTTGGAGTACTTGACCCTTAACATGGAGGCACTATGGTCCTTCAAAACATCAGGAACTGCTTACCAAACGACATAGAAGACTTGAATTTTTAGTCACACGCAATGTAACTCCGCTTTGGATCATGTAAATACACAATGTTCCTTCTTTAACCCTTTAAAGACGAAGCCTATCTGCTTTATATAAGGACTCAGTGCGTACCGCGCTGTAAACACTCTCCACTTCCGTTATAAAAACCAATCACTTAATGTTTTATAAGGTAAAAGTTATTGTTTGTTCTGAGATCCGTACAAAACACATAAATGCAATGTGGGCACCATGTAGAATTTTTTAATATTAAACCTGGTTGCACGTAAAGTTATCGCTAGGCTTTAAAAGGTTAATTAAGTTAGACGGAGCAGTGTGTTATTTATGTGGCTGACTGGACGTAACAGGATGGATACCATTAAATCCGCTTTCAGTGACCCAGATAAAAAACACCATAAAATGAAACGGTTAGTGAATATATAATAAATTGGAAACGATGTTGAAGGTAGCGGCATCGCGGCGTGTTCTGGTGACAATGAGTAGAACCACAACACTAAGTCACGACAGCGGACAGAAATTTGAACCCGAGGTTTAGGGAATACGAAATCTTACTTGTACCTGAGTAAAAGGCCGCATTATTTGCTTATGTTGTTATAAATATATTTGTTAAAATATTTACAATTTAAGAATTTAATGCACAGTGGTAATTATACGTACCACCTTTAATAAAAGTAACGGTAAAATTGTCCGCGTCCATGCCATGAAGGCATATAGGGAAGAGCAAAGGTAAAGCTCCACTTATTCTTAAATTTGGCGCCTAGAAGTGAATGGACAACATCACGCCCCGGCCGCTTTACCTGCAAGAAAAAACCCCGCACTCGTTGTGCAGGAGGCCGGATGAGCCCCAAAGGCGTCAACTAATTCTACACAGCGCCCACAGAACGTACCTCTATCTCATATGATCCTAACAACAAGCAGCAGTTAGTTCCGAAAACAGCATTAACTGGCAAGTCTTTAAAATGAAAACTGTGAAGAAGCAACTGAATTTTTGTCTAACATTTGAATTAATTCCAGGCTTCAAGTTAATGTGCAAAAGACAGGCCTACGTAGAAATGCATACAAAGCGGGGTGTAAGGAAGAATTACTGCTTGCTGAAGTGGTCACATACAAACCTATCGCTATAAAGACTAAGGTTAACCTGGTTATACGTTACGGTTCAGTCCGTTCCGCGCAGTAAACACATTCCATCTCGGTTACAAATACCAACCAGTTAATGCTGCATAGGGAAATAATCGCTGTTTGTTCTCAGATCCACACAAAACACATAAATACACTGTGTGAGCAGAACGTAGAATTTGTGAATGTTAAACCTGGTGGTACGTAAAGTAATCAATACGGCAGGTTTTCTGTAGATTTTAGTAGTCAGTTGAAGTTCCGTTCAGATAGAAACATTCATTAAATTAGCCGTAGTTCAGTGATTCAGTTTAATGTAACGTTGTTCCCCCACCAAACATGGTGGCATCCCCCCCCCCCCTCCAACCCCGCATCAAGTTTATGGGCGTTTCCACGTCTGGTTCCACAACCAGACGCTGCATACCGCTGTAAAAATCATCGCCAGCACCGTCCTGAAATTCGGGAAGCTCTAAGAATTAACCGCATTTTAATGCTTAGAATTTCGTGGCTCCTTGTTCAAAGTCGGGCAGTGTGGAGGAACTGCATCCGTCAATAACCATGCCTTTGCAGACAGGAACGCATAAGACGTGCCACTGTCATGCAACAGGTGGCCGGCAGACCCCTGCGAGGCAGTGCGCCGTTCTAGCCAGTCCTGCTGTCACACGTACGTCATACAATGTACACGTACGTAAGCAGCAGTGTGGCAGGGTACCATGAATAGACGGTCAGCGGGTTCCTCCGAAACGCTGGTAACTACATAAAAAATTGCACGGTGTCACATTCCCAAAGGCCACTGTCTTCATATTCACGACCGTAAAAGCTTTTGAAAATCCTAGTTACATATGTATAATATTAAACAGCATCTCATAAAATCAGAAAGAAAGGGTTTGGTCTGGTACATCTGTGTCAGCGCAGCGGCCACGGCGGGCTTTTCTTAACACGATAAAGAACCTCCTAGTTCCGTAAAGTGTTTGGTATGTTTTAACTACTGCAGCGACCGTCAGCTTGTCAAGGGCTCTGCTCCATGTAATTTAATTCACCGGACTGTAAACTTTTCAGTGCAAGTGAATATTTGGGCCTAAGAGGGACGAGGTGACAGAGGAGTGGAGAAGACTACATAACGAGGAACTTAGTGACCTGTACTCATCACCAAATATTATTCGGATAATCAAATCGAAAAGAATGAGATTGGCGGGGCATGTAGCACGTATGGGGGAAAAGCGAGGTGCATACAGGATTTTGGTGGGGAGATCTGAGGGAAGGCGACCACTTGGGAGACCCAGGCGTAGAGGGGAGCATAGTATTAAAATGTATCTTCAAGAAGTGGGATGGCGGCATGGACTGGATTGAGCTGGCTCAGGATAGGGACAGGTAGCGGGCTCCTGTGACTATGGTTTTGAATCTCCGGGTTCCATAAAATGTGGGAATTTCTTGGCTAGCTGAGAAACTGTTAGCTTCTTAAGGAGACCTCTGCTCCATGGAGTTAGTTTCAGTCCAACTGAAAGATACAAAAGTTGCCTTGTGTAGGTCATGAAGGCACGTGGAGGCGAGGCGGTACACCTCCACTCATTCTTAACATCGGTATGAGATGGAGATTAGTGGTCACATTCATGCCCCAGCTCCTTTAACCCCGAGGAAAGGGTCCCGGCTACCCACTGAGTAGGAGACTGGGTGGCCCCCAAAAGCCAGTCTGGATGGTTTACAGGTATGAAATCTATTGCCCCTCCCGGAAGAAGAACCAAGAACCCCCGGTCGTCCACCCTATATCCTAGCCATTAAACCTTTAAAGACGAAGCGTGTCTGTTTTATGTACGGACTCAGTGCGTACCGCGCTGTAAACACTCTCCACTTCGGTTACAAAAACCAATCATTTTATGCTGTATAAGGTAAAAGTTGTTTGTTCTGACATCCGTACAAACACATAAACGCAATTTGGGCAACATATAGAATTGTTGCATGTTAAAACTGTTGGTACGTAAAGTTACCGCTAGGCTTTAAAAGGTTAAACTGACTGAGCTATCCTGACCCCTACTAAGCTGTACACATTTCAGAATAATTACGCTTAGGCTTGGCAATTCCCCAGTTACCTACATGCTGCTTCATGTTATATAAATCTTTTATCTCTTCCATGTGTGTTTACTGGATCAGATGTATCTGGAGCGCTGCTTTCAAATGTGTAGTGCAAAGTTTGCATCTTATCTGACAGCGCTGTCGAGACGGAGTGCTGCGTCAAAGGCAGTGACACGGGGAGCTAATGCGTCGTTAACTCCGGCTTGAGAAGTTGGTATATACTCAGCTAATCAAGAAATATCCTGCATGCAATGGAGCCCAAACAGTCATCACAATTAGTTAAAAAAAATCACAATAATCCACAAAGTTATATTTACATTGGCTTTATCCCTACATGTTTCGATGGACATGCCATCATCTTCAGGGGATACAAAGTGTTACAGGTGCCAAAGCATCAACCTGTAACACTTTGTATCCCCTGAAGATGATGGCATGTCCATTGAAACATGTAGGGATAAAGTCAATGTAAATATAACTTTGTGGATTATTGTGCATAATTGTTGGTTTGTTTTAATTAACTTGTAATATGCACGGCACACATGTGCAATGAACCACAGTGTCCACATTATATTCCAGGATCTTTAATCCCTCATCACTACTGCATCAATAATCATATTTTATTTATATCTTGTCTGCTATAACAATGGAGAAATAACGCAAATAACTTCAAACAAATTAAAGCCATTCTCTTTATTTAGTGTTATTTGTTTAAAATTAAATTAAAACGGTCTTAGGCGTGTTATGTACAGAAGGGCGTTATGTACCTGTCTGTCTTAATACTGTGCAAATCACAAATTGTTTTGTCACGTGGTCGAAGCTTCTGAAATTCTCTTTTCAAGATTTCTGAAACGTCTGACTAGGGTCCTTTTTAGCGGGTTATTTTAAGACGCTGTCAGCCACGTCACACTTCCCAGCGTCGAATGATATAATGAAGTACAAACGATGAATCAGAAATTGCTTGGAACCAAGCGGTCGGGGGCTAAACGAGAAAAAGTGTATATACCTAATCTAGTACAAGCCAAGCTGGAGGGACGCAGAAAAACCACGAAAATATAGAGTAAGACATCCGATGACCCTGTCGAGATTTTATAGATTCATTATCCATTATGTGCTGCAAAGGAAAAAGTTAAATTTTATGCCAGTGAATGGAATTGGTACTTCGCGGACACGCTGTATAACACAGTCTTTAGCATATCATTATCAGTTTGTCCCTTCTTTTCCCTCCGCCATTAGTTTTGTCGCTCGACAACCGTAACGTGTCTATGTACTTCAAAAGCGATCTATGTCAACAGCCTTTTGCTTCTTGAGTACATTTTAATCGCGTTTGTCGTTAAACGCCTCCACGGCTGTAGCATTCTTAAACGGGAACTGTAACATCGTGAAACTCCCGTCCTCTGGAACAGTTATTTGATTAGTGTTAATCAGCTTGAAAAGAGACGCACCATCACGCATGCCCCCCCCCCCACCACACACACACACACACACACACACACACACACACACACACACACACACACACACACACACACACACACACACACACTTCCTTTACTGTTTTGCTACAAACATAGGCATTATGTGTTCTCACAGTCCACGTTATGATAAGTAGCGCTTTGAAGCCCAGTAGTTACTTTACGTACCGCCAGGTTTAACATTCACAAATTCTACGTTCTGCCCACACAGTGTATTTATGTGTTTTGTGTGGATCTCAGAACAAACAGCGATTATTTCCCTATACAGCATTAACTGACTGGTTTTTGTAATCGAGACGGAGTGTGTCTACTGCGCGGTACGGACCGAATATTTACTATATGTACCACCAGGTTTAACATTCACAAATTCTACGTTCTGCCCACACAGTGTATTTATGTGTTTTGTGTGGATCTCAGAACAAACAGCTATTATTTCCCTATACAGCATTAACCGAATGGTTTTTGTAATCGAGACGGAGTGTGTTTACTGCGCGGTACGAAATGGATCTTTACATGCAGAACCTATTCCACGCAATTCATTAAGTTCAAAGAACACGTTTAAGGCCGAAATGTAACACAGTGTACTGGCACGGTCTTAGTGATCAGTGTGGCCTTTCCAACTGCCTGATTAAGGGCGGAAGCAGTAAATATCAGCGACTGCAAAGTCCGGAAGTGCGGATAACACTCAACTGACAAATAAACTTCCACGACACAGATGTCAGCACTGTGGCATTACAACGGAAGACAGCCTTTCTTTCTACCTCACAGCTTTTGTTGTCTAGTGCCTTAATTAGCCCAGTCTTGGGAACTGCATTCTCCAATTCTTAACGCTCTAGAGCAGGGGTGACCAAAATGCAGACCTCGGTCACCTCAGTAGCTTCAGCAACACAATATAACGAACATAATATGTCTACTGTGTGGTGATGGTTTTATGGACTTTATCCATAGGCCGAAGAGTAAGATATTAAAAATTAAAATTAAGGATTAAAATCACGACGTTTCGGAAGCTGGCACTGCTTGCATCCTCAGGTGAATGGAAGGGTGAATGGAGGCTAGCTCTCTCTAAGGGGCCCAATAGAGTAGGCGTTCTTCTCTTCTCCCGCTCCATTCACCTGAGGACGGAAGCAGAGCCAGCTTCCGAAACGTCGTGATTTTAATTTTTAATTTTAATTTTTAATATTTTACTCTTCGGACGATGGATAAAGTCCATAAAACCATCACCACACAATATTATACACCATCGTCAAAACCTTTTAGGATTTACAATATCTCTAAATAAAATAATACGGCAAATTCATTAGCACAGAAAATGTAACACGGACTATAACTCATCACTTTTAGGCCAGCACACAGTAAACCAACCATTCTTTGTGTTTTATGCAGTTCAGTAAGGCCTACTACCTTGTAATTCAACCGTAATTTTAACGTAACTTATTGCGTGTAAAGAACGGCGTACTAGTGAATTCAACCACCCCCCCCCCCCTTTCGATATATGTCTACACAAGTGCGGTCCTCGGGCGAGTCGTTACGAATTAGGTGGCCCTCTAGTGGGTTGAAGTTGGCCAGACCTGTTATACATCATGTGTTTCCACCATGCGAACCTCTGGCTGCACGCGGCCCGCGTCCATATTTGTAAATTATGCCCATTGTATAAATATTACACAGTAATGTAGGCGGTTAGGCACACCCATTATTGCTATTCTTCCACTTGGGCCCTGCGAACCAGCCCACAACAACGGCTGTGGCACTTTGCCATAAAAAGGTTAGGTTTCCATACTCTAAGGGATAGAGGTAAGAACATATACCACCTGATTAACACAAAAATAACTCTGCATTTGGCACATACAGCATGTCTATATGCTTTATTGGCTCATGGTGACAACCGTCAAGCCACCTGAATCGAACGGATCGATGTAGCCGTAATGAAATAGAGGTCCCTGCTTCGGATACCACCTCATGGTTCACACAGTCACCAGACAGATGCCGGCATATTACCTCCGTTAGACCATGGTCGCTTCCTAAATAGCGTCTAATTAATCTACTATTCGACAGTATACCGAGTGGTGCAGAAGTCACTTGACACTCACAGGAAACATGTTCATTGACCTTTACTGACACAGTACTTCAACTTATTGGCTATATGAAATGTCCAAAGTGTATTCCATCTACAATGACAAACTGTGTAAGTCTTTCCGCTCCTCTTCCGCACACAAAGTCACATTCATGCACATCTTATGTAATTTTGATATAGCCCCCTTGATAATGGCATAGTTACTTGCCGAAACATGTCGGTGAGAAGATGAACAAAAAAGATAAATAAATAAACAATAATATTGTGTGTAAGTTGGATCTATTTTGTTATACTGATCACACGCATGGAAATGAATAACACAAAAAATGAAGACAGTACGTTCCTCCGAAACGTTGTTAACCACCCACCAGGGCAGACGGCGTCACTCGTCGTAAGATCACAACACAAATCATCACAGCCCTGAAGACTTCAAACATTTTCTACCTGAACCTAATTTCCAGCGTTTAAAGTCTGCGATCTGAAAAACCCTTCACAATTTCAAGATGAGGAAAATCCTCGAAACACTGGTAATAGCAAAAGTTCATCGGGCGCGGCTGTCCAGTGTTACCTGCTGGATCAACAATCCTTATACCAAGTAGAGGACCTAGTCCTTCTGTACCCAATTTCTACGTAGTCTAAAGTGCGGTAAAGTGACACAATCAAGCCTACATTGGCAGTTACCAAGCGTCGGATTACAGCAAGTGCCAAAACACTACAGTTTTAGTGTTTCCCATTACCATCTCCAATTTAGTCTTCCTCTTCTTCTTCCTCGTTTTCTTCCTGTCTTCATGCTATCCTTCGTGTTTCAGATATTCGTTTGCCGGACTGCTGCCCAGAAGTCCTGAAGCTCCTGCGACAGGCCACCTTGACATAGAGCTCTTGTTGTCGTCTTCAAAGCAAATATTTAATATTTCACAAGTCCCACGTTGCTCTAATAGCTCAGTTGGTATAGTGACTACGCTACAGGAAAGGCAATCCAGCGTTCGAATCCCAATACGGGCAAAAGACTCTTCTCTCCTCCGAAAAGTCTAGACAAGGTCTGCGGCCAACTAATCCGTATATTCTGTAGGTACATTGGAATTTTTCCAGGGGATAAAGTGGCCAGGACGTGACGCTGACCACTTCCATCTAGTGTCGAGGTTAGGATATGAAAACCAAACCACCATCTGTGGAGGCCACCAAGTTATGCAATTCACAGTTGCAGCAAGATGACCTGACCCTTATGTCAAGCCACTGCTTTCATTAACACAGGCTTTCTCTACCACAGAGCTTCATGAAACTTTGACCCCAGCGTGTATTAACCTTTTAAAGCCTAGCGGTAACTTTACATAAGACCAGGTTTAACATTAAAAATTCTACGTGGTGCCAACATTGCGTTTATGTGTTTTGTACGGATCTCAGAACAAACAGCAACTTTTGCCTTACAAAACATTAAGAGATTGGTTTTTATAACCGAAGTGGAGAGTGTTTACAGCGCGGTACGCACTGAGTCCTTATATAAAACAGATATGCTTCGTCTTTAACCTTTTAAAGCCTAGCGGCAACTTTACGTACCGCCAGGTTTAACATTAAAAAATTCTACGTGGTGCCCACATTGCGTTTATGTGTTTTGTACGGATCTCAGAACAAACAGCAACTTTTGCCTTATAAAACATTAAGAGATTGGTTTTTATAACCGAAGTGGAGAGTGTTTACAGCGCGGTACGCGCTGAGTCCTTATATAAAACAGATATGCTTCGTCTTTAACCTTTTAAAGCCTAGCGGCAACTTTACGTACCGCCAGGTTTAACATTAAAAAATTCTACGTGGTGCCCACATTGCGTTTATGTGTTTTGTACGGATCTCAGAACAAACAGCAACTTTTGCCTTATAAAACATTAAGAGACTGGTTTTTATAACCGAAGTGGAGAGTGTTTACAGCGCGGTACGCACTGCGTCCTTATATAAAACAGGTACGCCTCGTCTTTAAAGGGTTAACAGATCTTCGATATTAATACCCGGACTAGTGAGCAGCATCTGGGCCCTGGATCACTCATGCACGGAAGTGACTTATCAAGCTGTCGGCTGTTTCTCTCCTTTCCTCATCTTCTTCAGGCTTCATTGACTTAAGGCGATCAGCGTACGTCCAACCGATCTATGGGTTCGCTTTTCGCCACTTTCATCTTCTCAGATAGTAATAAGAATCGTCCAAGCCAACGAACTTGAAAGTACGGAGTGATTTCACTATACTTTCACTAGATTTCATCACATAATGCTTTTAAGCCTGTGGTTCAGTCCGTGTCATCTAACGCCTGCATTCGCTACATTACCCTTGTCTTAGTCGCAAACATCTTCCTCAGCACCCTATTCCCGAACACCCTCAGCCTATGTTCTTCCCTTAATGTGTGAGGCCAAGTTTCACACCCATACAAAACAGTAGATATCTCAATGTCCTTTGGGATTATATCGTTTCGTTTCGCAGTCCTTCCCTTTTCTACCTACTCACAGTAGGTGCAGAGGGATTTTATTTTCACTTGATCACACTCAGACACACACCACAGTCGGTAGGACTCCTCTGGACGAGGGATCGGCCCGTCGCAGAGACCTCTACCTTACAACACAAACAATGTACAAGAGACAAACGTCCACGCCACCGGTGGGATTCGAACCCACGATCCCAGCAAGCGAGGGGCCGCAAACGTACGCCTTAGACTGCGCGGCCACTGGGATCGGCTGGGATAATATAATTACGCTAATTTTGCTTTATTTAGGCCCCCGATCCTGCGTGATACTGACACGCTGTTTAACCTTTTAAAGCCTAGCGGTAACTTTACATACGACCGGGTTTAACATTAAAAAATTCTACGTGGTGCCAACATTGCGTTTATGTGTCTTGTACGGATCTCAGAACAAACAGCAACTTTTGCCTTATAAAACATTAAGAGATTGATTTTTATAACCGAAGTGGAGAGTGTTTACAGGGCGGTACGCACTGAGTCCTTATATAAAACAGAGACCCTTCGCCTTTAAAAGGTTAACTGACATTCCTTTACATCTTCTACCAAATTACCACCCACGCAGAGATCTTTTCTTTTCTGCACACTCTAATTCAGTCTCGTAAAATTATTCATAGCAAGGACCTGAGAAATCTCGAAAGTACACCTCCTACTACTTTTCGTTCTCCGTTCCTCAAAGACAATATTCCCCCCTCACCCCAAAACGTATATTGCCTGTCTTTTTTCTCAAGTATCTGAAGAAGACAGGACATCTGTTAATCCGGCATATAAGTATGTACCCACAGTCCGGAATGTGCGCATGAAAGGCCGCATGTCTGCCTGTAATATGTCTATCGTTACAATCCGATTTTAAGTAAAACTGAACTGCCTTCGCAAATGTTTGTGAAAGTCACGAATATCGAAACGCCATGAAAAGCTATTCAGTAGTTCCCGAGTTGTTACAGATGGACAGAGACATGGCAAATGTAACAGACAAATTCTCGGAACTTTCCGTTGCGGACGCGCCAAAAGGTCACACTATGAGAGCAAACCGAAACACGGAACTGACGTATATAAACACGCACAGCGGCTGTGAACTGTAGAGTGAATCAGCCAAGCCTATGGCATGATTACATCTAATACCAAGGAGCTAAACACTTCCTTAGTTACACAGGAAGTTCCCAGGATTTTATACAATACAAACGCTCCTCGGCATGCTCAAAACTACCCGCCAGTTCTCACTATCTTTATGCAGATAAACCCAGCCTGCGCCATTCCATCCTACTCCTTTAACACCCATTTCAATATTATACTCTCATCTACTCTGAGGTCTTCCAAGTGGTCTTCTTCCTTCAGGTATTCCCCACCAGAACTTCTTTTCTCCGCGTACGTGCAACATGTCCCGTCCTTATCCTTCCCCTGACTTCCCACTATAATTACATTTGGGCAGTGGTAGAAATACAAACATAAACGACCGAAACATATCTTGCTGTAACCAGGTCACCATCACACATAGAATTTTTAGTCTTTTTCACTAATGTTACTTATATATCCCTATCTTTAGCTTCTGTTTCGCGTACTCTAGTTAGCTAAACTGGTTACGGGAACAATTTTGTGATTTTTTTGTGTGCTGTAAATACTGCCAATACCACATTTGAAATAAATATTCTAAAAAAAAAAAGGACTACAAATCCTGAAGCTCCTCAATTTTTCCACCTTCCTGTCACCTCCTCCCTCTTGGACCCAAACATTTACCTCAGCGTCCTCACCCTACGTCACACCTCAATGTGACAGCCCAAGATGTCCACCCATAAAAAACAACAGACAAAATTACTTCTATGCATTTGAATATTTATTTTTTTAGAGGGCAAAAATCAGAACAAAGTACTTTGGACAAAATGGCTGTAGACAGCCGCCAGATATAATCTGCCAAATTATTTAAACTTCGGCACATTTTACGATAATTTATCCGTTATCTTCGTGTGGTGATTTTGCCCTGCGTTATGTTCTCGAGAGACCTGAGGTTATCAAAGCGTCATATTTCAGTAGACCTCAGCCTGTTTATAATTACAGACACGACGTACTGACAGTGCAGGTGGCAGCGGCCTTCACATTCCCCCCAAGTTTCCCACAAATCGACGCTTGTTGTTATTTTTCTACTTGGCAAAGTTTCAGCAAAACAGTCGACTGCCTCCCTGTTCTCGGAACAGCAACACATCGCACAGCAGCCAAGGCAGTGCATAACGGAGTGCTATTCAGTATAAACACTGGCTGCTGGAAGGACGATCGGGGTTCGTTTCGTGGCATGCGTAGACATCTTGCTCTTCGCCATTGCGTCGCCATTACCTCAGAGACCGATCCAGCCACCTATCCAGTGGTTTCTGGGCATAAAGTGGCAGAAGCCTGAAGTGACTAATTATTCGCATCTAACGCCGAGATTAAGAATGCGTGGAGCTATACCTCCATTCCTCGACAAATCTTCGTTATGTAGAAGAGCAGGGTCAAATTCAAATTTATCTTCTACTAATTAACCTACATTTAACCTAAGGTATCCTCAAAATGCTTCCATTCTTTCATCTATGTGTTTACAAACCTGGTATTGATATTGAAACCTCAAGTTATATCAAAATCAAATCTAAAAATTCGTTCCTACGTCGCAGCAAATACCTTCTGGTACAGAACAGATAAATGAAATGTTAGCACCATGTAGAATTTTTGCATGTTAAACATGATGGTACGTAAAGTTACCGCTAGGATTTTCCTAGCGGTAACTTCACGTACCACCAGGTTTAAAATTCAAAAATTCTACATAGTGCCGACATTGCGTTTATGTGTTTTGTACGGATCTCAGAATAAACAGCAACTTTTGCCTTACACAACATTAACAGATTAATGTCTAAAACTGACGTGGAGAGTGTTTACAGCGCGGTACGCACTGAGGCCTTGTATAAAACAGACACGCTTCGTCTTTAAAGGGTTGTGCCACAGAATTCTTCCATCAGCGCGCTTACAAACCTGATACTAATCTTTGAGATCGTAAAATTATCTAAATTAAATACAGAGACTCAGCTCCTAGCTGACAGCCAACACTCAAAAGAACAATATTTCATTTATTGTTGTTTAGGGAAATAACACCTATGCATCCTGATGGTCAAATAAAACACATGTAATGTCACACGCCGCACACAGTAGCCACTGACTTCGAAGTGTGAAATCGCGTTTTATTCCAGTCATGAAAATAGTCAGCAGTAAGAAAGGATCATAGTTTCAAGCACGGCTGTGGGGTCGGAGTCGGTAAAAATGTACCGACTCCGACTCCGACCTTAATCTAAAATCTTAACTAGATACTCCAACTCCAGAGCCCTGATAGCTACAGTAACCATTAGACTTATACTTAAATACAGGTTATAAGTCTAGAAACTAGCCTGATGATTCACGTGGTGGCGATGAAATATCTTATAGGTTTACCGTTATTAATACATACTGAGCTTTTGTGAAGGAGTTGGAGTCGCAGTCGGAGTCGGAGACTTTGTGTACTGACCCCACAGCCATGGTTTCAGGAACTACTTTATTTCTCACAAGACGTTTCGAAGGACACGCCGTGACTTCCATTACCTTGAACATCACAGATGGTAGCCCTGTGCAAGTCACCCTTCACCAGTTACATCGCGCTGGATAAATGGGCGCACTCAGTCAAACTTTCCGGTATTTCTCAAAATAACATACAATAAAAGCAGTACGTGTTTAAAGACTACGTGTCGACGGTATACATTTTGAGGTACTGAAAGCGTTGTTAAATAAACACACATAAATAAAATTTCATGATACTGGCTACACAAACAGACGTAAAGGTCACAAGTTGTCGTGTCGCCAGGAAACGAAATTAATATCGGCAAGCTAGACATCTGCTGGACGTAGTGTGGTCCAGAATACGTTTGCTTGGTTGACAGATTCACTACAATGTTCAGCAGATCCCTCGAGTGGAACCAGCATTGTGTAAAAGACGCCAGTCCACACTCTCCACAATATTCCACCTACATCCACTTTAGTATTATTCGTACTATCATTCATTTCACATAGCCCGATCCTCTTCTACCTTGCGGTGTAGAGGTATTATACTATTATAATACTGACGTCTTGTAATCTGATGTGTACCGACGTTTCAGATCAACCATCTTCCTTATTCCCTCCAAGGAAATTTCGGATCAGTATCTCTAATTGAACCACGACTACTTCGTCCCATCTCTGGGATTCCATCTATGTCGTTCAATAAAAAGAGTAAAATTGTACTTCTCCGCTCCACAACGGCATATAGGAGGAGTAGAGGTACAGCTCCACTGATTCTTAATATTGGATATAGATCGGAACGGTCAGCTTCACATCCCGACCACTTTAGCTCCAGAAAAACGGCCGGTACCCATTGGAAAGAAGGCTGGGTGGGCCCTACAGCCGCGATGGATGTTTTTATTTAAAAAAATCTCTTACCTGTCGTTGGAAATCGAACCCCGGATCGTACAGCCCGTAGGTGTAATCGTTATATTGACTACGCTACTGAGATTCGGGTCGTTAAATAAAACACAAAAATAAAATAAATCATCAGATATAAGTTTGGGGTAGCGGTGAAACTGAAACGTCGGTATGCATTTACCAGACTCTACGGCGTTACATTCGAGAAGACTATTGTATTCAGGGCAACAAATTTTGCCCCGCCAGCCAAGATAGCAGCCAGTACTGCTAATAATTTGGTGTCGGTTGGCCAAAGTCCCATGTTAAGTGGGTCCCTGTCACCACGGCATGGCGCGTCCTCGGGTTGCGGATGGAGGAACGGCCTCCAGGTATGGAGGGTAGCTGCGAATACATTGAATAAGCAGTCGCGGACAGCCGACAAGGGGTGGTCCTCCAGCTTGGGGGTTGGGCGAGGTGCTAACAACTCCTCACCGTAAAAAATTATGATGTTACGAAACAGCCTACAAAGCCTCGGACCTGGACCGATTCTTTGGTACGACCCCAGCTACGGAAAAAGGATATGAGTTTTGGAACGTGGAATGTGAGGAGCATGTATAGGCCAGGGTCACTTATGACAGTGGCCAGGGAATTAGCTAAGTACAAGTTAGATTTAGTGGGTGTACAGGAGGTTAGGTGGGACAAAGAAGGGACTGTAAGAGCCGGGGAGTATACTTTTTTCTATGGCAAAGGGCAGGAAAATCATCAATTGGGAACAGGTTTTTTTGTGCACCAGAGAATGGTATCAGCAATCAAGAGAGTGGAGTTTGTTAGTGCTAGGATGTCATACATAGTGCTGAGAGGCCGCTGGTGTAATATCATTGTTCTGAATGCGCATGCACCAACGGAAGAGAAGGGTGATGATTCAAAGGACAGCTTCTATGAGGAATTAGAAGGGGTTTTTGATCATTTTCCTAAATACCATATGAAAATTCTGTTAGGAGATTTTAATGCAAAAGTGGGGAGAGAGGATATTTTCAAACCGACTATTGGGAATGAGAGTTTACATCAGGATAGCAACGATAATGGTGTTAGAGTAGTAAACTTTGCCACATCAAAGAATCTAGTTGTTAAGAGCACTATGTTTCCGCACCGAAATATTCATAAATACACCTGGACCTCTCCTGATGGGAAGACTCACAATCAGATCGATCACATATTGATAGATAGGAGACGGCATTCCAGTATACTCGATGTGCGATCTTTCAGGGGAGCTGACTGTGATACTGATCACTATCTGCTGGTTGCGAAAGTTAGGGAAAGACTGGCACTAAGTAAACAAGCAGCACAGAAGTTTGATGTACAGAGATTTAATCTCAAGAAGCTAAGTGAACTAGAGGCTAGGAAACAGTATCAGCTTAAGATCTCAAACAGGTTTGCAGCTCTGGAAAACTTAAATGTTAGTGAGGACATGATTAGGGCTTGGGAAAACATTAAAGAGAATATCAAAATCTCGGCTCAAGAGAGTCTAGGTCTACACGAACGGAAGCAGCATAAACCATGGTTTGATGCAGAATGTGCAGAATTTTTAGATAAAAGGAAGCAGGCTAAAATTCAGTGGTTACAGAATCCAAACCAAAATAATGGAGATAATCTGCACAACGTAAGACGTGAAGCTAGTAGACATTTCAGGCACAAAAAGAAGGAATATCTGAAAGCTAAAATTAATGAAATTGAAACAAACAGTAAGAACAAGAATATAAGAGACTTGTATAGGGGTATCAATGAGTTTAAGAGGGGGTACCAGCCTAGAAGTAATGTAGTAAAGGATGAGAAGGGTGACCTGGTTGCAGACTCCCACAGTATTTTGGCTAGGTGGAGGAATCATTTCTCCCAGCTGTTGAATATACACGGGGTTAACGATGTTAGGCAGATTGAAGTACACACAGCAGAGCCACTAGTGCCTGAGCCCAGTGCCTTTGAGGTTGAGATGGCTATTGGAAAACTAAAAAGCCACAAATCACCAGGTATTGATCAGATTCCAGCAGAATTGATTAAAGCAGGGGGTAGGATAATTCGGTCTGAAATCCATAAACTTATTATTTCTTTTGGAATAAGGAGGAATTGCCTGAGGAATGGAAGGAGTCGGTCATTGTGCCTATTTATAAGAAGGGTGATAAGACAGATTGCAATAACTATCGAGGCATATCACTTTTGGCGACTACGTACAAAATTCTATCCAACATCCTTTTGTCAAGGTTAACTCCATATGCAGAGGAAATTATTGGGGATCATCAGTGTGGATTTCGACGTAACAGGTCAACCACTGATCATATATTCAGCATTCGTCAAATACTTGAGAAAAAATGGGAATACAATGAGGCAGTTCATCAGCTATTTATAGACTTCAAGAAAGCCTATGATTCAGTTAGGAGGGAGGTCTTGTATAATATTCTCATTGAGTTCGGTATCCCCATGAAACTAGTAAGGTTAATAAAAATGTGCCTCAGTGAAACATATAGCAGAGTTCGGGTAGGCAAACATCTGTCTGACACGTTCCCTATTAAGAATGGCTTGAAACAAGGAGATGCTCTGTCGCCATTGCTTTTCAACTTTGCTTTAGAATATGCCATTAGGAGGGTTCAGGCAAACCAGGAGGGCTTGAAATTGAATGGTACACATCAGCTTCTGGTTTATGCTGATGATGTTAATATATTGGGCGGAAGCGTACATAGCATAAAGAAAAATGCAGAAGATTTAATTATTGCTAGTAAGGAGATTGGTCTAGAAGTAAATGCTGAGAAAACCAAGTACATGGTCATGTCTCGAAATCAGAATGCACGACACAATCACAACATAAATATAGATAATAAATCCTTTGAAAGGGTGGAAGAATTCAAATATTTGGGAGCAACCCTAACGAATCGAAACTCCATTCATGAAGAAATTAAGAGCAGATTGAAGTCGGGGAATGCTTGCTATCATTCGGTGCAGAATCTTTTGTCTTCGAGGTTGCTATCCAAAAACACAAAGATTAGGGTATACAGAACTATAATTTTACCTGTTGTTCTGTATGGATGCGAAACTTGGTCTCTCACACTGAGGGAGGAACAAAGACTGAGGGTGTTCGAGAATAGGGTGCTGAGGAGGATATTTGGGCCTAAGAGGGACGAGGCGACAGGGGAGTGGAGAAGACTACATAACGAGGAACTTAATGACCTGTACTCATCACCAAATATTATTCGGGTAATCAAATCGAGAAGACTGAGATGGGCGGGGCATGTGGCACGTATGGGGGAGGAGAGAGGTGCATACCGGATTTTGGTGGGGAGACCCGAGGTAAGGCGACCACTTGGGAGACCCAGGCGTAGATGGGAGGATAATATTAAGATGGACATTCGGGAAGTGGGATGGGAGGACATGAACTGGATTGATCTGGCTCAGGATAGGGACAGGTGGCGGGCTCTTGTGAATGCGGTAATGAACCTTCGGGTTCCATAAAATGCGGGGAATTTCTTGACTAGCTGATAATCTGTTAGCTTCTCAAGAAGGCCTCTGCTCCATGGAGTTAGTTAGTTAGTTGGCCAAAGTCACAATATTCCTCTATACAGACGTACTATAACAACGGTCCGCTTGCGTAAGGCTTCAAAATGTCAACTTCATGCTGCTCAGACACTATCCAGGATAGGAGACCCACTTAAGAACAACGTAACGAGGTCAAAGGTGAATGACGTAGCGTTGGGTACA
Source organism: Coptotermes formosanus (assembly GCA_013340265.1). Taxonomy (NCBI): domain Eukaryota; kingdom Metazoa; phylum Arthropoda; class Insecta; order Blattodea; family Rhinotermitidae; genus Coptotermes; species Coptotermes formosanus. The sequence continues at coordinate 767,510 of BLKM01000822.1, forward strand.
TTGAGCAGCATTTTAATCAAAATACTTCACTTTAAATGTGTTATTTTGAAATGTTAGAATAGGCTAGCCTGGGTAACAAATGTACATTACGACATTTCAGGTTAGCACAGCGGTGTTGTTGAGGATGCGACACGGTGTCTGTCTTTCCGAACCGTATGCCACCGGTACGCTGTCACTATGCATCCACGTGTACGCCTACCTCTGGAATTCTTATAGGACCTGTGCATTCTTGATAATGATGACAATACGTTGCCTCGAAACGTCGGGTACAATTACCCAGTAAGCCGGTGTCATATCCCGGAAGAATGCTGCTCTGTGCTACACCGCTGATATAACCTCAGAATTATCATAAGTTTGTTATTCCTGGATGGTAAAACAAACTGTACGTCAGTAAATAGAAAATACAATATAAAATTTAAAACTTAACAATTATGCGTCTTTATTAAAAATATGAAATATTACTAATGGTATGTTTAATTTTAACCCTTTAAAAATGAAACGTAATCTGTTTTATACAAGGCCTCAGTGCGTACCGCGCTGTAAACACTCTCCACTTCGGTTATAAAAACCAATCTCTTAATGTTTTATAAGGCAAAAGTTGCTGTTTGTTCTGAGATCCGTACAAAACACATAAAAGCAATGTCACTACAATGTAGAAATTTTTAATGTTAAACCTGGTGCTACGTAAAGTACCCCCTAGGCTTTAAAAGGGTAAAAAATGATTAAGGTGTTTGTTGTTTAAAATGACGATAATCCCCGCTTACTTGTCAAAATCATTCATTTGGCCAGTGTAGGATTTGAGTTCCACTGCTTCTCTAAACTGCGGTTTTAATATTATTCTCCCATCTCTACTTATTAGCCCCTTCCAAACAAACTTACTCGTTAGAGGATCAGTGCCATCCTAAGCAAAGGCGGGGCCCGATTGGAATCCTTGTGGCGGGCCCTCAAAAGTTAATGTGCTGCGCAAAAAAAAAAACTAAAGTTTTGTTATATCAACGTAAGTTGATTAATATTAATTATAAAAGCAGTCAGAGAGCTTTGTGTGGTGTCACACTGCGTATTTTTAAAAATTACTAATGCGCGATTCCCCATGAGCGCAGGGCCCCCGTAAGCGCCGGGCCCGACCGTGTCAAATCGGTCCAATCGGCCTCAGGCCGGCGCTGACAAGGTGGCTGTAAAGCAAATACGCGACACAAAGAATGGAGTGCGGCACTTCAACACGGTCGACTGTTTTATGTTGTCACCGTTCCTTAGTGTGACAATCACGGAAAACGGCGCTTCATGCAAGATGGAGCGCCGCCATATTTTGCGCTGCCTGTTCCTGCGTGGCTTGAGGGCCAGTTTAATAGCAGGTGGATTGGGCGTGGAGGTGCAACAAAATGGTCTCCGTGTGATTTCGTGTGGTTGAGCTGAAGAGGAAGTTTACCAATCGAAACCAAGAACACAAAATGAACTGGAAACAACAAATTCGAGTTCCTTTTCCCTCTGTCCCTGTTGACTACTTAAGGAAAACCGTTAAGTCTGTGTATTGCAGTTTGCAGAATTGCGTGCAAAACAATGTGGGCAATGCTGAAATCTGACACTAATTGGCAGTGTGTGGGCTTTAAAGTGGTACACAAATTGTAGGAATATAGCGTTCCTTTTAGGAGATACAGCCATTTAACATTATGTATTTACTTTAAAATCATCCTGTATATTGATTTACCTTTTCTCACACGTGTACTACAGGCCTCTAGTCTGTAGCACAAATTTTGTTACATCATATCAGCTGAGTCAAACACGGGTCTGACCGGGAACTGAGTTTTACACGGAGGCAAGATTCGTATTACGAGTTTCTTGATTTTGACAACGTGTAGTCTGGTAAGAGGAAACGATTGGTTCAGAATAACACGCTTCCTCCACCTTCATGGTAAAAGCTTCTACCCTGAAACTGGAGGTAGCATGCTCCTCAAAAATGTTGGTAACCACTTACCAGACTACACGATGGTATATCCCAAAAATCCATACTATAAAAACATTTATTTGTTGACATTTCCGAATTTAATTTCGAAACGCTTATTCAACCACGAAACGTCGCGTTTGATTTGTTAGCTCGTTCGTTCTCAGCAGGTCTTGGGTTCAAACCTCGGCGCCATCACCGGCTACCCTGACTACGGTTTTTCGTGACTTTTCTCAGTTCCTCCACGCAAAAGTCTGAACAGGACATTACGTTAGGCCACGACCACTTCCATTCCCGTCTTTTCCAACTAATTATTCTCTCGCCCAACGCAACGTATGCTCATCTATTTATATGGTCACCAAATAATCATAAACAAAATGAACCAATTACGCGACATACGGTAAAATAAAGCCGACACTTACTGACAATATGGATCATGAAGGATGCAAACACCACGACCCAACCCCAACCTCCATCTGGAGGTGGGGGTTGAAGGTTGCTGTCCATTTCCTCGTGTGTGTTGTCTTCATGTGTGGCGCTACAGGTGCGCCTTCTGGGGGCGGCAGCATGCGTCATCTCACTGTGCCCCACCACGTCGACGCACGAACTTCAACCTCACTCATAGGCACTAGCAACCGCACACCAGCACTGTCTCAGGCCAACTGACAGCGCGGCGTGCCAGTGCTCGCTATAGCTACCCACACAGTCACGGTAGCGGGCATGACCGGCCGCGTGCTACGGGGCCCGAAGTGATCAGCCCGTCGAAGTTACTTGATGTACCACCAGCCGGTTTAACATTCACAAATTCTCCGTTCTGCCCACACAGTGTATTTATGTGTTTTGTATGGATCTCAGAACAAATAGCGATTATTTCCCTGTACAGCATGGGTCTCCCACCCGCGGGCCGCAGTTGGCCGGCACGCGACCACATTTGTAAATCATGTACACAGTATAAAAATTACACAGTATTATAGTCCGTTATGTATAACATTTATTGTTATTTTTCCACGTGCGGCCCGAGAACCAGCCCACAATAACGGGTGTAGCCCTTTGCCATAAAAGACTGGAGGCCCTATCTATACAGCATTAACTGAATGGTTTTTACCACCAAGACGGAGTGTGTTTACTGCGCGGTACGAACTGAATCTTTAACTATACTTCAGGCTAATGTTAGCATTTCAGTAAAGGCGTACCTCCCTTCTCTCCTGTCTGTCTCTTCTGCTCTTCTATTACAGCTTCTGTCCCTCGTTTAGGCGTCCTATTTTTCAATGACTCCTTGTATTTCAGTACTATATGCAAAGTACTGCAGAAATTACAAAAATACCGGCCTGAGGTTCACGCAGGCCTAAAGAAAATCTTCCGGGCTGATATCTACAAACATGTACAAACTAACTTGTAAAAATCTGCAATTTTACCAGTTCTTACAGGTTTGGTTTGGAGACCTGACATAAAGTGGCTACTTGGAAGAGGCAGGCATAGATGGTAAGATGATATTACAATCGATTTCAAAGACATACGATGTGAAGGGGTGGAATGGATTGATTTGGCTCTGTATACAGACGAATGGCGGTCTCTTGTGGACATGGGAATGGATTTTATTTTCCACAAAATGAGAGAAATTTCCTTGAATAGCTGAGAAAATATTAGCTTCTCAGAAAAAGTGCTGTGTTGCAAGAGGTTATTCAGTTTCTATGTTGTAATGCTGTGCAAATGTTAAAGGAATTATACAGACTGAGGGCGCCGGAGTAGAATGCCGGTGAGGGCATGTGCAGCCAAGAAGGGGGGGAAGTGACAGTACGACGGAAAATACTGCATATGAGGAACTTCATGATTTGTATTCTTCGCCAGGTTTTAGGTTGATACAATCCAAAGTCGATGAGATGGGAGTGGCATGTAATATTTACTGGAGATGTCAGAAACTCGCACAACGCTTTGAGCGCAAAACGTCAAGTGAAACACACCAGTTAATTATACAGGGAACGCCTGTGGCTCGGTCAGCAGGCGCTGTAACATTCCATGCAACCTCAGCAGCCAGATGTAATTACATGTAGTGTGATTAGATACGTGTGTTGTCTTTCTATGTAACGTAGTGCGATTTTTCTTGTCCTTTTTCTGCCTTACAGGTCAAATGCCTTCATGAACTGGCGACATGTTACAGAACGTCTCTTTGTGTTCTGACAGATATGTAGGGGCGTATCCACAATGGCATGTAACACTTATGGGGGAGAGGACAGGTGCATGCAGGATTTTGGTGGGGAGACTTGAGGGAAGGCGACCACTTGGGAGACCCAACCGTAGATGGGAGGATAATATTAAAATGGATCTTCAAGACGTGGGATGGGGCATGGACTGGATTGAGCTGTCTCAGAATAGGGACGGGTGGTGGGCTGTTCTGAATGCGGTAATCTACCTTTGGGGGGGGGGGGGATTTTCTTGACTAGTTGAGGACCTGTTAGTTTCTCCAGAAGAACGCTGCTCCATGGAGGTAGTTAGTTAGTGAGTTAATTAGTTAGTTAATTAATTAGTTAGTTAGTTAGTTATTATGCACCGTGTAGTTGATGAAGCTTACAGGGTGGCGGTTATGCAGTGAAGAAGCATCGACACAGGTGTCATTCTGGAATTGTAATTTCAACAGTTTTGCACTGCGTACTTTTACGTACTTTTATATTTCAAAACTAAGCTTAATGCATCTGCAGATGTTTTCATATACAGCTATTATGCTAACAAGCCAATCGTACTGACCCCATTTCACACAGAGAGTTCTCTAAAGATGGTCGAATTCGACCAAAATATGTACAGGTACCCATGTCAGCGAATACAGTGTCGTCAAGGCTGGTTGTTACACAGTTGATGGTGCTGGATTTAATGTAATTCCGTCAGTACGTTTCACTGGCATAGAAAAACTGGCCAGTGCATAAACAAACGTAGCACTTCCAGAACTTCGCACTTTGAAATATCCATCATAACATCGCCTTTCCACCTATGCTCACTTGTTCTGTGTGACCTCTACCCTCAATGTTTTCCGACAAAAATTTTGTGCCCATTTCAGGTCTCTTTCATGCTTAATACACGACCCGCTGGTCTCGATTAAGCGGTCTGTGAAGGCCAGGAGAAGACGTGTTTTCGGTCTGTGCGTGCAGACGGCTTCCAGATCCTAAGCATCACTGAAAAAGCAATCACGAACATCTGACGGGGGGTGGTCTTCCAACATGTAAGTTGGTGCCCGTGGTTAACAACCACTGTGATTCGTCAGGCAGAGTGCGGCATCCGTCTCACAAAATTTCCAACTACCAAACCTTTTAAAGCCTAGCGGTAACTTTACACACCACCAGGTTTAACATTAAAAAATTCTACGTGGTGCCCACATTGCGTTTATGTGTTTTGTACGGATCTCAGAACAAACAGCAACTTTTGTCTTATAAAACATTAAGAGACTGGTTTTTATAACCGAAGTGGAGAGTGTTTACAGCGCGGTACGCACTGAGTCCTTATATAAAACAGATGCGCTTCGTCTTTAAAGGGTTAAGTCACAAGTCACTGTCCTCGATACCAAGTCCACGCCGCTAAGTTATCTCAGCCAGACGCTAGCATAAATAAGCTTATTGTCTTATCTTGCTACTTACGTAACTACGCTTCAAATGGATAAGCAAGAACAAAGTATCGGTAAGCAGTGGCGTAGCGACGTTTCTTAGCGCCAGGGGCGAGTAATCACAACGGCCGTTCCTCACATAAATCGTGAATTTAAAAAATTTCGATCAATTATTATATTCCTTTCTATTTGACTCAGTAACTTATCTTGTTGAAGGTAGAGAAAATTTTTTATTTAAACTATTCACTTTATGCACATTTTGTTGCCCCTGCATGCTGCCGCCAGGGCGGCAGCAAAATCATCCCCCACCCCACTCCAATTTCATAAGGGATGTCTTACCGCAAAATGAAGCGTGTCACTAAACTGGATACGTTTACCTTAATTACTTTCGATTTATGGTGCTGACGTAAAGGCAGTGTTTTGAAGAGATGTCGCTTTTAACGACCCATGAATTCAAGCACAGAGATGCAATAATTAGGTTTTCATTCTGTTGTAAACGAGTAAATGACTGAAAACTTTTAAAATAAGTAGCGTCTATATCCATAGCAACAAGAGGAAACAAAGAGGTTCAAACACTGAAAGCATTATTCCCTGACACGATAATTATATCAGTGGCTCCGGACATCCGGTTGCTTACACATCACATCAGTACTGCTGTTACGTTATGTTCAGTCAAGCATTGTGCCCTCACACATTAACCGCTTGTTGACGCCGTATTTATAGCCGTTTCAGATAATCTTCCTACGTGTCTATGTCACTGAAGAGGAGCTTTGCGATGTAGACTGCGGCTTCTGGGATGTGACGCCGTGCAGCCTCGTAGAAATTTACCAACGTTTTGGAGGAAATTCATGACTCCATCTCCATATTACCGCAGTGACAACGTCAAATCTCGCGATGTTTTGTCATCATATTATCCCATAATGCTATCATCTTCGGGGTGGAGAAAGATGCTGTATCTTCTTCCGAAACGTCAGTATGTTTACACCAAACCACGCGGCGTCACATTACAGAAGGCAGTAATCCTCTTCGTATTCATCGACATGAGACCTATAAATCGGTCTAAATCCTACACACTTTTAAATAAATTTAAAACTTAGAATTAACCATTGAGCTTTTTATGACTTCAGCTCCTGTAGAAAACACACTGCGTCTTCCTTACAAAGGGCGACAAGTTAAAACTCTTTAGGTAGACGATATTTATTCTGAGAATCATATGAAACGCATAAATGTAACGCATGCGCAGACTGGAGCTTTTAGTCACGAAGTGGGTACTGCATATAATTAACACTGTGCTAAAGCAAGGAAATACGGCGCGTTACTTTTTTCTTTGTCCTGAGGATCGCAGTCATCACGGGACATTCCGGCAGATGTAGGGTTTCTACGTGATAAATCTGTCGTGTTAAATGTCACAGTAAAATAAACACCCTATATAACAAAGTGATTGTAGACCGAAACAGGCCAGATTACAGTAAGTTATAAGGTATCATGGTACAACGAAACGTCATATTAGATTAAATCAACAAGACAAAAAAACAGATTATGTTATGTTACGTCATGTTATGTAGCAAGAAAAAAGATAAACTTAAAAGTGAGTAAATAGCAGACACTTCCCCCCCCCCTCCCCATGGCGCAACAGCCCCTAGTGGGCCAGGGCCTCCTTAATGTCGAGGCTCTACGATCACACTCAGACACACCACACTAGGTAGGACTCCTCTGGACGAGTGATCAGCCCGACGCAGAGACCTTTACCTGAAAACACACAACACTCACAAGAAACAGACATCCATGCCCCCGGCGGGATTGGAAATCATAATCCCAGCAAGATAACGGTGCATTTGTTGGCTTTATGAAGACTGTGACAAGATGTACGGTGTGTATAATATAAAGTGAACACGCAGATCAGTACTCGTGCACGTACGACCACATGGTTTTTATAGACAACATCTCCAATTTTACGAAATAGTTTCAGAAACTTGATACTGTTCCTTAATAAAATTTTGGTTTCGTTTAATTTCGGCGTTGGAATTAAACACGAATATTTCTTGGATTAAACCTGCTGCATGTAACGTTAGCACCTCAGCTTACTTCGTGAGTGCAGTCCATTCCCACAGGCTACGTCTTAACACACCTGCACAAGAAATTAATATATCTATGATTCCGGAATCTGCGAAGCTACAGAGTTCTAAGACGCCTTCTGGCTCTGCTAATTGCGGCAGAGGCCCTGATTACCCCCCCTCCCAAACAAATAAATTCTCATGTCTGTTTCCCGATGCCATACTAACTGTTACAGTCAGATTATCCAGCATGTTTCTATATAACTAAACAACCCGGTTAGCTCAGGTGTCGGCAATTGTTTGTAGGGCACACCGGTTAGCTCTGTGCCGCAACTGGCTGATATACACACAATCAGTATTTTTACCTTCCACGTATAACTATAAGTAATACCATTTGCCCTAATTGCAGTAATTCTGCCCATTCCAGCAATTGCAAAACCCAGTTTCTCTGCATAAGGGAACAACAAGCAAGGATTGCACGTCCTTCGACTGAACATTTCAATAACATTCAAGTCAGGGGTGACAAACTTTCTCGCTCTAACTGAAATCGCCTTTCACATGTTTTCAATTACAGGCCTAATTATACATACTTCAATGTTCCGTTTCGTTGCCCTTCCCTCTTCTACCTACTTGTTCACAGCAGGTGTCGAGGTTGTTTATTTTCACTTGATCACACTCAGACACACACCACAGCCGGTAAGATTCCTCTGGACGAGGGATCGGCCCGTCGCAGAGACCTCTATCTGACAACACAAACACTGTACAAGAGACAAATATCCATTCCCCTGGTGGGATTTGAACCCACGATCCCAGCAAGCGCTCGGCCGCAGACCTACGCCTTAGACCGCGTGGCCACTGGGATCGGCTGTACATATTTCAATTTGAGTGTTACTTCTTCTTTGAAGCTTTCGTAAACATAATACAGGGCAATAAAATAAATACGCAAACGAGAACTTTAAATAACAGAACGTAATGTTCCTTATACAGACAACACCGAAGCACATTAAGTCTTTGCTAAGTTCAGGCGCAACACTACATAAACTCTGGAAAACATATCATCTACTGAACGCTTGAAATAGATACTTTGTACCAATATTTCGTAATATTTCTACTTTACAGTTATTTTATACTTTTACATAATACGTGACATTATTGGGACCAGGATAGCGCTGTCGGAATAGCGAATAGCTACGGACTCAATTGTCCGGCATTCGAACCCCGGTGGGGGCAATAGATTTTCTTTTCTCCAAAACTGTCCAAACCTGCGCTGGGACCCACCCAGCCTCCTATTCAGCGGGTACGGGGTTTTTTTTACTGAGAGTAAGAGTGGTCAGGTCGGTTAAGTTGACCACTCAACTTTATCAAGTTTCGGAGTTAAGAATAAGTGGAGCTGTACCTCTACACGCTATATCCCTTCATGGCGTAGACAGGGAAAAATTTACCTTTACCTTCAAGCGACATTATTTAAAAACAGGTGTACTCTAGTTATACAATGCAGTTCTCTCTTATATTCCTAGTGTGCTGCTAGCACCCAAATGTCCAGACCCGCTGGTAGAGTCCGATGTTTAAGAAAATCAGCTACATCCACACAAAGAAGCCTTGCTTATGTGTGTGGTAGCACGGGACCAGACACATGCCACAGTAGCGCTGGCTAATTGCATGTGACGAACCACAGCATTAATTATGCCACACCTGTCTCGCTGCAATAACACCTGCTCTTCAATTTTGTATTTAAATAAATTACAGTGTCAAGTGAGTCCCTTGGGGAGTCCTCTGGAGAAGGCCCCAGATATGGACGGTACTTCTGGATATACTCAAAAGCCATTCGTGGACAGCCAACAAGGGGTTGCCCTCTGGGTTAGAGGTTCGACTAGCAAATGGTCACTATAACAATTAGCATCATGCAAAAGGTCACATACTTGCAGAGTCTGGGAATTACGTGGATCGCTTGCAATTTTAATAACCCACACAGATCTGACTCTGGCGCCTCCACTGAAGACATTTCAAACTTGAATTTCATAACACCATAAATAATATATAAAAATGTTTATACCCCACAGAGAACAAACTGATTCTTCATTAGCAAACTTAAAAGGTTAATGTTGTTTATGGAGACAATTCCTGCTTGTTGTTGGAATCATACACAGCCGGCAGTCGGTAAAGCTATATGGACTGGGAGACTAAGGGATCGGGCACAAGTGTTAATACCACGTGGAACTGTCTCCCCTACCGCCATGCTTCCACGGCGTGTCGCATAAATAAGATTGGGGGAAATTTAATAAAATATTTAAAACCTAATCCAATTAACATGGATTACACATACAAATGTACGCAATATTAATCAGAATGAACGACATCGTAATCACTACTCAGTGTATGAATTCATTCCCAGCGGGAGAAGAAACATATGTCGAGCAGGGAAAAGATGGAAAGGCCAAAACCCAAAGCAGGAACACGCTTTGAATGGCTTATACACAGTTGACAAAAACTTTACTTCATTATCTTACGAAACAAGAAACTGTGGCTAAAATTCACAGTTTCTGAGTGTTTAAGCATGTGGTCCATACAGCTACTACCGTGCTTCAAACGGTTCAACGGCTAAATCATTGTGCTACGCGTCAGTAACAATGTTAACGTAGTTGGTACAATGATCTTACGATTGCTGCACCTGTATGTAGGGTACTGGCAGTGACCTTGAAATGTTGTCTTTGTGTTAACGTTACGCCATGTGTTTTGTTGACAAAAGAACACACAGTACACAGCAACAGACGTTCTTGTATGACGCATGCGTCCTTGAGGGTGCCACCGGCTGAACTATGGCAGGCATTCTGCGTGTACGTACGTACAAAGTGTTCTCAACAGTGACTCGCAGTTAATTACTGATTCCTGAGGTCGCCATATTTGATTTTCAGCCCCTTAGAACGACATATATACAATTTTACACAGCGCCCTCTCGCTAAACCACCGAACAAACACAAACAAATATTAACCTTTTAAAGCCTAGCGGTAACTTTACACACCACCAGGTTTAACATTAAAAAATTCTACGTGGTGCCCACATTGCGTTTATGTGTTTTGTACGGATCTCAGAACAAACAGCAACTTTTGCCTTATAAAACATTAAGAGACTGGTTTTTATAACCGAAGTGGAGAGTGTTTACAGCGCGGTACGCACTGAGTCCTTATATAAAACAGATACGCTTCGTCTTTAAAGGTTAATACACTGCAACAGAATTACTGTATAGCACTGTACTGCACTTACTTTGGTATGCTGTTATACCGAGTGTCCTAAAAGTCGCTTTGAATACACCGCGAAGTACTACACTGTGATTATTTGAAATTGCCTTCATATTTTTATTTTCAACAGTTGTGGTTACTCCGGCCCTTGTTTCTATCATCGGTCGCGTCATTATTGTGTGTCATCAATATTCTCTTTGTCTCGCTCTGCTGGTGTTATTTGTAAACAAGTAGTGTTTCCCTGCAACGTGAGTCTAATCTTGGTAAAACGATTTCAGGACATCCTATATATATATAAATACACATTTCTTACAATTTTGTTTCAATATAAACACGACCGGAAATTACTTATTTTAAAATAAATGTTAATCCACTTCTTTCTAACTCACTTCGTATAGCGCACTTTTGCAACATTTGAAAAAATTTGCAAGAACCGATGTTGCTTATTCATAATAGTGACTAGGCTACTGACAGAATGACGGGAATTTCACGGTTCGATACTTGACAGGGGCACAGTCTTCCTGTCGTCCAGTGTATCAACAACACTATCACTGCAGCCCAGCCAACTTCGTTTCTGTTAACCTTTTAAGCTTAGCGATAACTTTACATACCACCAGGTTTAACATCAAAAAATTCTACGTGGTGCCCACATTGCGTTTATATGTTTTGTACGGATCTCAGAACAAACAGCAACTTTTGCCCTATAAAACATTAAGAGACTGGTTTTTATAACCAAAGTGGAGAGTGTTTATAGCGCGGTAGGCACTGAGTCCTTAAATATGCTTCGTCTTTAAAGGGTTAATATTGGCGGCTCTGTATAGGGGGTAAAGCAGCCGAGGCGTGAGGCTCACATCACTAGCGCATCCTGATCAGGAATTCAGGTCTCTGCGGAAGATTAATTGTAAGGAAGTTTGTACCCTTTCACTAGACCTGACCTCAGGATCAGGATTCGCCACTGGCTCACATCCACTTTCAAATAGCGCCTGAAGGTAGGCTTCCGTCGTACACTTTCATGGCGTGGCTTTCAATTACCCTTATACCGAGACAATTGTAACTTTCCACAAAGTGTAAGAAGGCGTTAACCACATAAATCCCGAAGTAACTGCACGTACTGCCTGGCTTAAGATTCAGAAACACTGCGTCTTAGCCACACAGTACATTTATTTTCGCGTATGATTCTCACAATAAATAGAAGATGTTTCACTTTAGAGGATTAATCGACTGGACTTTGTAATAAAAGTAAACTCTGTTCTCTGGGAGATGTAAACTGAAATTACACGTAAAATACACATTAATATTAGTCACATCATTACTGCTTATTATACTCTGATCTACAACTTTCAGGTAAGGGAAACACAACACAGACATCGAAATGAAAGTTTTCACAAAATCCGTTCTTCTCCAAACAACGTGACGGTTCCCGTATCCGTTCCCGTAATAACAAACATAGGGAGCCCCTACATAGAGAGACGGAGGTTCCATTTCTAGAGCCTTCTTTTACCTGTCTCTCAAATTCCCCGATAGAGGAACCCCCCCCCCCCTTTCCAAGTTCCCCCAACGGGGCCCCTATGGAGAGAGAGGCCCGTTATCAGTACCTTATTGTACATGTCTTCAGCCCTAGCGAAGGAGCCTTCCCTCCTAAATGTAGGGTACAGACATGTATCTGTCACCGTACTCGTTATTGTTGAAACCGTCTTCTGAAAACTTACGTTCAAGAAATACCTACAATTGCTGCCGTTCTTTTGACACGTGCAAGAGTACCACGCACAGGCCACGGCTGGCTGTGGGCAGTGCTTCCAAGCTGAGGAATGTGAAATAACCGTGAAAGTTCAAAGTGCTTTCGACTGCGCATTTCCCTCATTTGTTCTGAGAATAGTAAAGCGTCGTCAGCAGCAAACAATATTAAGGCCAATGTGCCAAGTGCAATGCGCCCTGCACTTTGTTGGCATCTCACTAGCTGCCAGATAGCTTAAACCTACCTGACATAAAGAATGGCGCAGGCGCTGTTGTCATTAAGCCACACGACTGCAGTAAGACTGGAGTTCGATTCACGGTGGACACAGAATTTCCTCTACACGATCGCGTCTAGACCTGATCTGGGTGCGATCCATCAGTACCAGTTCCTTGCGTGGCAAAGTGGCACGAGTGACTCCAACGATTAAATATTTTCAACAATGATAGTGCAGCACATGTCAACTGAAATGTGTCCGGATGTCCCCCCAAATACACGCGTTTACGCCATAATTTCGGGGTCGGATAAAGAAGAAATTTCCTTCACGTGGTTGTGTCATTACACAATGACGTCGAAAATATTTACTGAAAAATAACATCATCCCCCGAATCTAGCCTAAGTTTCTCAAAATCAAAGCCTACCTTCAGGAATATTTGCCGAAATAAACAGTTTGAACATTTCTACGTAAGGCTGTGATTAGGCATACAGAGAACTGGACAGTTTTGAAGAAAAAGCTAGAACTGTGAGTTGTATCCCTACTGGGTAGCCGGATGTACCGCAGATGTTGTCACGCCTAGAAGCCCGAGGGTTTGAATCCTTCGTAAAGGCTGCGAGGAGATGGTGCAACGCTCTACAGCTGAGACGACACAAAGTACTAGTCTGAACAAGTAGTTTACTAACACAAGTGTACGGAATTGAACCAGTGGCGGCAGGCCCGGTCCCACATAGACCAGCCTATGTGTGACTCGGAAGTGAAAGCGATTAGGGGTTGGCTTCCCAGGGTTTATATACTTAATTCCCAAGCCAACGCCCTGGTGAAGTTCAAAAGTGGGTCATAAACAAGTTTCACTGACCTCAGTATTGCTCCTACACGTGACGGTTGCTGTCATCGGACTGCCCACGCAGTGTCTATAGGATTCGCACGATATCACAGCCAATGGCTGTCATTTCGTACAGAATACCATTGGCTGCCATTTGTAATGGAAGAACGTTGTATTTTCTGTGAAGCAGGAACTGGTCTTTCGTGTAATATTTCGACCAAATTCAATCTTCAAATGGTTTAAATATCTATGTATGACAGGAGTGAATCAGAATTCATTTCATGAAAAAGTTAAGGTACAAGTAAATTTGACCCTTTACACATCATGAATGTATAGGGAGAAAGGAGGTTTAGCTCCTCCCATTCTTAAACCCGCCACAAGATGACCGCCTTCTATCTATAAACATGAAGCTTGTTATAATCAGATGTAGACATACACAATTCATTTTACGTCCCGCGCTCACGCGAAGAAAATTTAGGGGAAGAATTCTAACTCAACGTTTCTGAGTACTGAGTGATGTGGTGGATATTTGGTGCGGAACATGGAGAAAGCTTGAGATGGACAAAACATGTAGCATGTCTGTGGGGGGATGAGAAATGTGTACAACATTTTAATGGGAATATCTGAATAGAAGCCCCCATTTGGGAAATCTAGGAATAGGTGGGACAGTAGCAGTGTTGCAGTCGGTGTACAAGACGGTGGGGTGTGATTTTTAAATTGGATTTCATTACAGCAGAGTATGGTGGAGTGAAAAGGAAAATAAAATTTATAGACTGTCTGCTACTACTGGACAGTTACACATTTCGTCAAGGGTCTAGTAATGTAAGAGAAACATATTGCAGACATTAAATTTCGACACGCTGTGTTGATTTCCAATCTCAAAGCGAAAACTCTCCATGATGTCACGGCTTTATATAGTGTGTAATGAATTTTAATCCAGAACGGCTCTCCGCTTTTTCAGTGTCTTTATATTCGTTTTTTTTGCAGTTTGTCAAATACAGCCTCAGAATGTGTTTTATGAAACTCCATTATTATTTACTTTTTCAAATGTTTATTTAACAGTGTTCATTTTTCAAATTTGCACACAAACAAACGACACAGCAAAAACAAAAATCACCAACTAATGCACAAAAATATGTTATCTTCATTCGTAGAAGATCTCCTACATGTTTCGACCCCGCTGGGTCATCTTCAGGGAGAACAGTTTCGTTACACTAGGGTTGCACTTATACAGTGCGAAATCAATAGCACATTCTCCACTCCTCTGTATAAGTGCAACCCTAATGTAAAGAAACTGTGCTCCCTGAAGATGACCCAGCGGGTCGAAACATGTAGGAGGTTTTCTACGAATGAAGATAACATATTTTTGTGCATTAGTTGGTGATTTTTTGTTTTTGTATGATATAGTGCACGGATAAGGAACATATTAAACAAACGACACAGCCTTTTGACTGTAATTCTTACCATCAGGGTAAATAAGGTAATCAACATAAGTTATGTGCCATACTGTGCCGAAAATAATACAAAATTTTGGTGCCTAGCACTTTAAACTGATCAAGGGGAAGAGAATTTGCTTGATATTTCATACATTTTGGTACGACACAGAGTCACGAACGCGCTGCCTTTTGTATTTTATAATAAATTTTGTATGTGTGGAAGATTACAATTAGTCCTCTCCTATGTACAGTTTCAGGAACAAAGAAGAAATGGAACTGACACATGGAAAGCTACGTACACGTGACTAAAATTGGTGGAAGATAGGCTTGAAACCACCAGGACTGTTCACCAATTAGAAGCAGTAAGGAATGCCTTACACGAAAAACTGCGGGAGTTCAAAATCGGAATTGTCGTGTAGGAGAAATATCTATCACTCACAGAAACAAGAAGAAGAAGAGACTTCTAAGAGTAGGAATGAGAAATTACCAGAAGATGAGTTTAAAATTAAACTTGAACAACTATTTGTAGAAGCTGTGAAAAACAGCTTAACCCTTTAAAGACGAAGCGTAAACTATTATATTTAAGGACTCAGTCCGTACTGCGCAGTAAACACACTCCGTCTCGGTTATAAAAACCAATCAGTTAATGCTGTATAGGGAAATAATCGCTGTTTGTTCTCAGATCCACACAAAACACATAAATACACTGTGTGTGCAGAACGTAGAATTTGTGAGTGTTAAACCTGGTGGTGCGTATAGTAACCACTGGGCTTTAAAAGGTTAAAGAAGCACGTAGAACAAAAGGAAGAGATTTTGAGGAGTATGGGACAGAAAAGCAATTGAACAATGCCATCGATGACCCAATAAGGACACAGAAATCACTGAACCAGACGGCAGACTTGGAAACTGGCCAATGGAAAGCTGTGCAGACTGCTATCGACAGTCTAACAAAGACAGTGGAATCACTGAGCCACAAGTGGGCAAGTGGCAAAGTGGGCAACAGAAATGTGTGCAGATTTCTGTCGGTGGTCCAACAAAGAAACCGCGTACACGCAACCGGGAGGCACACACGGATTGTGGTCCACGAGAAGACGCAAGTGCGTGTAAGGCTTAGAACATTCACGGTGAGCAAATACACATGAATCTTTCAGACAGTCTCTCGTGTCAACGCTAAATTAAGCAACAACTTTTCGAACACATGCTCTACCTCTATCATCAGGGTCTAATGCTGGTAACAACCATAAGATAGTGATGTCGACATAAACAGATTCGCAAGGGTTTTGAACCCTTTAAAATCTGAGTGAAACAAAGTGCACGAAGAGGTGGGCGTTCGCTCACTGTCCGCGATGCTGGTAACATACGAGCAAAATTCTTTATCTGAGACTTTAAATCTCTGAAAGTACGCTATTATTATGATGTCACAATAGCAAGGGAATTTTTAGTGCACATGCGCAGTAAGTGTAGCTCGACGTGTCAGTGATGCACAAGTTAGGCAGCCATTAGTTTCAATTCTTCATGTACATCAGGTGTAGTTACAACGTATCATGGAATTTAATTAGAACCAACCAACAATTATGCACAAAATTCACAAGGTTATATTTACACTGACTTTATCCCTACATGTTTCAATGGACAGATGGAAGATCAAAGATCAAAGGTCGAATCTGATATACAACGCCGTAGACAAAGCCAACAAGCCTACCCTTTTAAAGACACATTTTATGGCTACCATGTACTCTCCATTTTATTTCCGATAATTCGCACTAAGAAGAATATCTAATCTTCATTTTATTGCGTATATATATTTAATTACTGCATGTTAGCACAAATACTACGTAACAGACAGGTTAATTAACTTTACATTGATATGCTGCTCGTTTCTTAGATTTTTATTATAGACCAGGTTCGATGCATGTAGGAAGAATTTACACTCCTTGATGCTTTGGCACCTGTAACACTTTGTATCCCCTGAAGATGACGGCATGTCCATTGAAACATGTAGGGATAATGTCAATGTAAATATCTTTGTGAATTTTGTGCATAATTATTGGTTTGTTCTAATTAACTTGTAAATATGCACGGTACGCAACATACACAAAGTACCATAGAATATTAGGTACGTTTATAAAGACTGAGAAGAAACGTGCCTGTAAGCAGATGCGCTCGTGACAAGACGAAGGCCTAAAAGTAAACTAGGAATTAGAGGAAGCGGGGAATCTGTCAGCACTAAAGCAAATCGAAACGAGTCCTTTATTCTTTCTTCAAAGGAGCACCAAATAAGATTAACCATGGAACTGAAAGCAAACGCATTCCTGTGCACACCACTACGGCATATGTTGCGGACTGGGAGGGAACAGAGTTACCGTGCCAATCATTCTTAAAATAATAATATAACGTTTGTCAGAAAGTGGAATTTTATTCTGGATGTCATTACGATCCTACTCACAGTACATACTAACAACTTTCTGCTGAAACAACCGTCCATTTCCTTCCTTCAACAAGCCAACAAGAAGCCCCGAGCAGAACTCATAAAGCCTGCTGTTCTGTTCCATTTTTTCTACCTCCAAAAAACGACATCTTGTCTTACTTGATTGTGGTCAAGTTCTCACATATTTAACCCTTTAAAGACGAAGCGTATCTGTTTTATATACGGACTCAGTGCGTACCGCGCTGTAAACACTCTCCACTTCGGTTATAAAAACCAGTCTCTTAATGTTTTATACGGCAAAAGTTGCTGTTTGTTCTGAGATTCGTACAAAACACACAAACGCGATGTGGGCACCACGTAGAATTTTTTAATGTTAAACCTGGTCGTATGTAAAGTTACCGCTAGGCTTTAAAAGGTTAACATTGAACGGTTTGGATACATGTTCAAAATTTAGCACCGTTGCTATGTTTGTTACTATTTCCTTACAAGGGACACCGTACATATCATGTGTTCATATCTTAACAACCTCTCTCCGTAAAGAACGTCACGTGACTCGCGCCATTAACGCAACGGCTACAAATACCGATCACACAGCCAACAGCATATTTATATTTTACAACTGAAATCACCAGTGGATGTAACCTGATTACCAGCGATTGCTGTACTGCAAAATAAACATACAAAATGCGTGTGGCTGACACATGCAGCTGCATGCACTTCCAAGTGCAGTAGAGTTGCGCCTCTCCTTAATCAAACACCACGACATGAAGACGCGTGGGAAAGTGCTAATATAGTTCCACGTATTTTTGACCACGTCCATAACTTGAGGTAATCGGTCAGCTTCACCCCTCGGGCGCTTTACCCTTGGCAGAAGACACTCGGCTAAATATCCCCCACCGTGTTACACAAAGCACAGTTCCTAGCCACTGTGATTTATTCTACACTTCTGCAAGCATAACTGCCATCTGGAATTGGCTCTAATTAAGGCTGCTAAATTCGTAGACGTGACTAACACAAACCCTTTGTAGAAGCTTGTAAAAATGTCAAATCCAATGACGGTTTTGAACAAGGTTGGACACCGCCGATGTACACGGCCATGTGGTGTTTATGCGAGTGCTGCTGAAGGCCACCACGAATTTGGACAGAGCTTGCACTGACGAGTATGCCGACATGCGGGAAAGATGTCTGGACGTGTGCCATCTGTTACTCGACTGGGGGGCGAAAGTGGATCCTGTGAACAAGTTTGAAGCACTCCACTGTACTTCGCGGGGACACATACAGGGCATCTGTCGTGGTGAAGTTGTTTTGGAGTTTGGAGCGGTTGTTACACGCAAGGATGTTGATGGCGCGAGTGGCGCAGCGCGTAGGAAACAAGGACATGGCAGAATGGTTACAGGATGGGTCATTTTCAAGAAGCGTTAACTGTCTAAGACACAGTGGTAACTATATGCACCGAACATTCAATACCTCCGCATACAAAGGACACATATTGTATATCCGGGATATGTTAAATCCGCAGAATACAGACCCGTTACTTTCCCAAACACCCTAATTGTTAGGTGTTTATAAGGAATATGAACTACGGTCTTCCAACGATTGTTTATTCATAAGCAGCCTTAATAAATATCAAAACATATACAAGGATAATGACTTCAGAAAACAAATAAGCCACTATACTTGCTGATACATAGTATTGCTGGCTACATATAAATAACTCATCCCCCGATGTCAGACAGTATTTCAAATACAAGCTGTCCTGTTTAAATACATAAATCTATTAGGGGCACACAGTAATTGTTAAACTTCATTCAGTTGTAGACCACCAAAAAACCTTTGACAAGCTTTTTTCTATATGCCTGCTGGTCTCTGCTTGAGGCTGCTAAATGTGGAGATGTGAACACTGCAAGGATCATGTTCACATGCAGTAATGACAACTGCAGAGAAAATGATGTGTTCTGCTACACACCGCTGATATACGCTGCCTCAGTGGGCCATGTCGAGGTGATGCGGGTGCTGCTGGAGGGCGGCACCAATGTAGACAGAGCTACTGCCTTTGGGAGGACCGTTTTGCACCACGCAGCATTGACAGGATGTCTGGATGTGATCCGTCTGTTGCTTCATTGGGGAGCAAAGATGGATCCTCTGAATGTGTGGCAGAACACTCCACTGCACGATGCGGCAGATGAGGGATATTTGTCCATGGTGAGGATGCTTGTGGAGAACGGAGCAGATGTTACTCTGAAGAATAGGAAAGGCCAGATTCCGAGTGACGTGGCGCACAGTAAGGAGAACACAGACGTGGCAGAGTGGCTGGACTCAGTAAGCTGTCGGTAAGGTGCGTCAACTGTCTAAAGCACAGTGGTAACTATATGTACCGCACATTCAACACATCTGCATTTAGTTCACACAGTTTATCTGTGGGCTCTGTATAATTCTCACAATAAATAGCTGTCATTTTCACAAACCGCACTATTCGTTTGGTGTTTGTAATGAACATGAAGTGTGTTACGTGACGCAGAACTACTTTTTATAACACACTGTAGCTGCGTGCTTCATTTCAGTAACAATTTAAACAGAAACCAAAAATATAAAGTCTCAACCAGTAATCTCATTCTGGAAATTCAGTTTATCATACTTACTTTTGCAGAATGGGCGGGGGGCTGGGGGGGGGGGGTGCTGTTTACTACAGATTTACCAACATACCCAGTACACATTTCTCTTCCCCGCCATTCATACAGCATGCAGCACTACCCCACTCTCTCTGTGACATTACCAAAATTACATTTAGTGATGAGTACAAATCGTGACATTACCCAGTGTACAATTTTCTCCAGTCTCCCATTACTTCCATCCTCTTATGCCCTAATATACATCTCAGAATCCCATTCTCAAACACCCTCCATCTATGTTTTGTGAGAGACAAAACTTCACACACTCACACACATATAAAATAAGTTACACTAGAGTGGTATCCACTTTAATTTTACATTCTTCACAGGGGGCCAAAAGATTCCAAACTGCATGGTATCAGGCCGGCATACTCCTTCAATTCATATTTGATCACAATGCTAGAAATACATACATGTATTAATTTTACTGTTACATTCCAACACATAACCTGTCAAAACTAAACCTTACTTATATATCATCTTCTGCATGTGATCCATGGTGAGTTCTTGAAGAAATCAGTTTGTTGTATATCCACCTTCAGCCACTTTTGGCATTGTGTTATGCTGCATTTACATATATATACATAAAATTCAAATCAAGAGTTCCATATTCTTTTCTTTGAGTAGTGACTTATGGAAGATACTCCTGTTTGGTATGTGACACTCTAAAGTCCGGTAGCCAGTTACTAACGTTTTGGAAGAAGCTACTGCCACCAACTTCCATATAAAAGGCCAGAGGCAGTAGGTTCCTCTGAAACATGAATTAACTATTTGCTGACCTACATGGTGTCACATCCCAGAACAAATTGACCTTCAAATACAATGCAGGTTAGGATCTATAGACTGCTTGGTATCAGCATTAACAGAACATGTATATGCAGATTACTTCCACAAAGACCCTGTGATTTTTCATGATAAACTTACACATTGATCTTACCAAATTTCCAGAAGAGTACAGACTACACGTGAAAATATGAGCAACAGTATTTCTCGTGACTGAATTGAGAGTGTCAGCGAAAACATACACACAGCAGCGTGTAACCATATGTTGTGGTCCCCCTACTTGTCACATGACTGTAGCTGCTGCTCACGACACACAGCATTCTACGGCTTCCAGTCCCTCCTCTCTCTCGTGGTGCCAGCATAGGCTTGCTGACGTAACACCAACGACATTGCAAGAAAACACTATCACAGCTCAGGACTTAAGCAGCGTGAGAAAAGAACAGGAAACTTCAGAGTCCATTTCACTCAATTCCAGCTACTCTCTACACACATATCATGTATATATAAATAAAAGATATATTTCACACAAGTAATCTAACAAACTCCGGGCGCTTTTTTTACTATTAAGCATTAACGCACACATAACGACCCACCCCCATACCGCCATAATTAATTACAGGAGCACACAAATCCCAGGCTTCAAGTTGTCTGGGCCACTAGATTTTGTGCCCTGGCACTCAACATTTTTAGGTCTTCAGTATGGAACTCGCTTTATATCACCCATCTAGTACCTCGAGTTTTGAGGTGGCTCTTAGATCTTTGGAAAATTTGTACACCCCTAATTAAATTCTGTAATGGTAAAACAATCTTCATGTTACTAGTCTCACTTACACCAACCCTCCAGATGCTTGTCATTCTAGCATAGTACATTCAATATCCAACAGCAACAACAAAGTACAACATGGTCATAAAGTACAGATGTTCATACAACTGATGCAGTAACTGTTTCATTATATCTTGCAACTGAAAACATTTATGCATGTACAGACCTGGAACTAGAAAAGTTGGAAGTTATTACTGATAATATATCACATTATGCAGAAAATATTTCAGAAATGGCAGGCGTTTCATGCGTGTTGCATTTAGATGCTCACAAGAAGTGGTTGTGGTGAGAAGGTACTGACAGAAACACGAACAACTGGTCACAGTGTCAGTTACATGGACTCGTAATTCTCAAATTTCTGCTTTCCACCAGTCATTTTGGCAAATAGGCGTAATCCCACCACAGTAAAAACAAACTGTACATGTAACACACGTATTGTTAGTGTATTTACCCAAATATAAGATGACCCCCTTCAAAACTTTCAATTTTCAAGGAAAGAGTTACATAGAACACATTTACTGTTATGTGTAATCTGAATGTGATTCCCATCTTTCAGAAGAACTATGAAAAATTTCTCATGTCACATTCAGGTAAATATGGTATAGTAATCATTAACTAGAATTCTTATTCTCAAGCCCCAACAACCCACCTAGCCAATCATTATACACCACTGGCTTAAAAACACCACCCTAGGCAATGCATGGTACAGGCGTTTCAAAGATGTCCGAGCATTTAGCCACATCAGGAATACGACACAGCCTGCATGTGTGCATTCACCCTTTAAAGCGCAGCGATACTGTATGAACCAGATTCCCTGACATTCACATTCTGCATTTTGCTCACACAGTGTGTTTCACACAACGCTTGTTAACATAAACAACTACATTTCTAAACAGCATTAACCAACAGATCCTTATAATGAGATAAAGCATTTTTCTTTGGTATGCACTGAATTTTTACAACACAACTGCATTTAGAAAATTTGAGGCATCATAAGGTCAAAACTGACAGAAACACAAAGTCCACACTAACGGCCATAACACCAATTATACTTTTGGCTAATTTTATAATATGTAAAATATTCCAAGGAAACAAAAACGACATAAATGAATTCAGATTCTTATGACAAGCTGTCATAATCATGACATAATGAATGAAAAATATTACAACCAACTGCAATACTTCAAGAAAAAGCTGTCAAAGAGCACATTTTACAACAGAATACGCCTAGCACACAACATTCTACGTTATAAGCTACAGGACTACAGAAATCCAACCCTCCTGACCCTGTAAAATAGAGGATGCAAAGCGACTAATTAAAACTCAACAGGCCACTGACCTGAATGTCAAAATTTTTAACCATAATTATAATGATGAAGCATTTTGTTCAATGTGGAGTGTATTCTTAAAATGAAAACCACTGGTAACTCATTCCACAACTGGAGGTCAAATTTAAAATGCAATTTTGTAAACAACTACTATTAAGTGTGCCAAAGCAGTCACTCTCATGTGTGCAGTGTTACATTTCAGGTGTAAAGCATTAATTTACACTGTTATTTCCAGAGGACATGAATCCTCACAGTCCATAAAATTAGCAAACAAAGGTTATCTGATCAAAATGGGGCCTGGTTTGAAACTAACACTTCCAGTTTTCATGCAGCTCTGGGCCAAATGGCTACATGTCAACTGGTAAAATTAATATTAATAGGACCAGTAGTAATGTGTAAACACAGAAGTGGTCAGATGGTCATGTTGTGAACAGCTGAATCTCAGAGTCACCTGCATTTCTGAGACGTGGAAACTAAAAAAAATTGTCCTGCTGCCTGCAGAAGTAGAAGACTGTACAAAAAACGGCCTGCACAGGGGGTTTAATTTGGGACTTGAATGACGGGGCATTACATGCTTTCACCCACAAGGCTTTTGTCTGTGCATAGCAGTATAGACTGCAGTCCTCTAAATAACAGCTTAGTCTTTTATACAAGTCAGGGAGATTCTTACATACATGAATATTTAATTGTACATAATAAATAACCTTCAAAATTTCATATCTGTGTTGCGTATCAATGTAGTTTCTCAGGTTGTCTGCAAATGATATAGTCTGTCCAAAGGTAAATGTCTGCAGCAGAAACTCAAATTATAAATCAAAGAAAAATGTAAAGATGTTCCAGAGTTTGTTCACCGCTCATGGAAGGCATCGAGGTACAATCCACTAATTCTTAATCTTAGTACCAGACAAAACACGAGCTGCCATACTCATGAAATATGAGTCAAGATGAACCCCAAAAGCCACCAGAGAAGAGCTGCCTAATCTGAAGGCACTTTCTGCATTCAACAAACTACAATGGCTCCCAAAACTGACAGAAGTATCAAAGTATTTATGCAAGTTATTATGCTTTTCTATCGAACATCACAGTCAACATGAACTCTCTCTCCACGAATTACGATGTCACAATGTTCTGAAGCCTCCCGCCAACAAGCCTTTCATAATGTGAACCATCCCAGTAACACTTACCACAATCTTCACATATGTAGAATTTCTGTACTTGGTACAAAACCCCTTTGGGAACAGCATCTACGTTAATTGTAACTCCTTTCCTAGTCTGACAAAGTTCCATAATTACCCCACTTTCAATATTGTGATACCGCACCATACAAGGCGGTGCTGTCCCCTCTTCTGAGTACCCATCACTTTCACTTGAGAACCCTTCTGTTTCTTCCCAACCAGATCTGTCATCTTTGGCAAACAACTGGGCAATACGTTGGGATGCATCAGCTAATCGCTGCATTACGTCTTGAGTTACTACTACAAAATCACCACCATTGCACACCTGTAATAAGAAACTCATCTAGGAAATCATTATTAACAAGAAGACATTTACTTAAATAATGGGTGTAATAGCACAAACATTTTTTGAATGACTTATATAACACATCCGGCATTCTAGAATCAAAAAGTTTACAAGGTAGGAATTTTTGGATTACCCATTCCATTGTATGTGTACATACCACTATTTTCAATCTATACAGACAAACGCAACAACATTCTCCTGCTATTCTTACCTGACGGCAGCTGCCTTGTATCGCCAAAATATGTCATAACACAATAATGAAACAAGGAACAGGAAAACGCTGTTTGTCTATACAGATCAAAAATAGTGATAACAATGTAGGGACCTTTTAGAGATCAATATTTATTGACAAGATTTACGTACTGAAAGCAGAACATCTTGCAAGTGTCAGTAAACCTGACAGTAGTATCAACAAAAGCTTCAGCTGCTGTCAACATCACATTTGCAACAGATCTGTAGAGTTAGAAACATATGCAACAGCAATTTATACTGCATGGCCATATGGAACTCTTCACTATAAACTTACCTGACACCTGCTGAAGACGTCTTGCCTGGTCACAATTACATTGAAGTATCTCAGCACTTCTTCCAGTTGATCCTCCAGTATGTCCGACATTACAGGGTAGCACTGTCCTTGGGGCACATGCTGATACAGCTGCACAACACACATTTACATTCACTGTACAATAATAATTTTCTCCTCAGCACAAAGCTGCAAAATTTCACTGTAACATTATGCACCAATTCTGAAAATATTAATGAACGTTGTGTGTCACACATTTATTTGGAAAGTACATCTGCCATTCTTTTCAGAATACAAAAATTCATACAAATTCAGCTTCAACAGTGGCAAACAACGAACTGTCAGTTAATATAATGCAGAAACAGGAGGATGAAGGGGAAGAAAAATTATGAAAGGACAAATAAACACGAATGGAAAGAACAGGTAAGAAGGGAGGGAAAGAGATAAGGGTATGAACAGATTACAGTAAAGGGAGAAAGAGGGATGCGACACAAAGATGCACAAGAAGTTATTTTGCTCCCAAAGGTTAAACTTATATGCGCACCAGTCATGGACAGGCGATTGAATACACTGCCATTCTTAACAATCGTGCGTTGTTGTGGTGTCACATTCATCACAGCACTTAAGAACTTCATCTTAAAATTAAACTACATTTAATTGGTAAACAATACAAATGAAGTAACTTTATGTTGAGTTTTCAATGGAAACAATTAAATAAAGCAACAGGTTTAATTGGGTAGATTACCATACTCACCCAAACATAAGGTCAAAATTTTTTCCAACATTGTCACTTGAAAAGTGGGTGATCATCTTACATCATTTACAAAGATAAACATGTTTTGTATACTTATTTATTTCCCTTGAAACTGAAGATGCTGAAGGATGGCCATCCTGTATTTGGGTCAATATGATAACTGCATTGAAACACAGAGTCACTCTGTTACAACACAGCTCTACAATGCAAACCATGAACACACAACCAACATTAAACACGACAGCCTACAATCTTGATACCGTATGTTATCTTACCAGATTATATACATGTCCACGTGTGATGATCACTCTGTTCTGCTGGTTGGCAATCCTCACACACACATCATGACTGTCTTCATTTTCAAGGATGACAGTATCAATCCCACACTTGCGCAGCATCTTCCCCAAACCACAAACCATATTATCACACACTACTCTGAACTGGCTTGCCGGCGTCGGTTTCATGTGAGGTGATGGTACGACTTCCACCTTTGCATTCTGGAATAGGTAAATCATTTTTCTTCAGCAGATGATAAATCTGAGATTTGTGGTTGTCACAGTCCTAATGATGATAATGATGAAGCCTACAGTTCTGATGACAGTGTGTTGCAATAGACATGACTATTATTTTGAACACTGTCCATTTTGAGAAATCAGGTCTTCTGGGATATAACCCTCTGTTGTTTGTTAAGTGGAGTCTGGCATTTTAAATGCATTACATTCATTAAAAACACTGGGAGCCACTCACCAATGGCACAGCATCACACCTCAGAAGACTTGAATCCTCAGCAACAACACTGTCCAATCTCTTGTTATGCCAAACACAATGTTTTTGGATGTTTGATTTGTTTTGGTCATGGTTCATAAAGGTTCCTATTCAGAGGGGCCCTTAGAAAGATCTAGTCCTAGTCTCTATGTCTAGAGATGTGACATAACATAGTTTAGAAAGGGGCATAAATGTTTCACAGCAACCTCCAGGCCTGCATCCTCAGGAAGCCAGAAGGTGCCTACAAATGTCAATATTATTATTATTATTATTATTATTATTATTATTCCACACAATACAATGTGCCTACACTAATACAATATACCTACACAAGTACAATATACCTACACAAATACCATATACCCACATTACAAAATACTTACACAAATACAATATACCCATAAAATACAATATACCTACACAATTACAATCTACCCACACAAATACAATATACCTACACAAATACAATATATCCCCACAACACAATATATGTACACAAATACAATATACTCACATAAACACAATATACATACTCAAATACAACACAAATACAATATACTCACACAAACACAATATACGTACACAAACACAATACACTCACATAAACACAATATATGTACACAAATACAATACAATATTGTATACCCATACAAATACAATGTAATATTCCCACACAAATACAATATACCCACACACACACACACACACACACACACACACACACACGTTTCAGAACACCTTCACATCACTTCACTTATTTACACACAACACTTCACTTATTTACACACTACACTTCACTTCACATCACTTCACTTATGTACGCACTACACTTCACTTACACTTCACTAATACTAAATGGCATCATATCCCAATCAGTAACTATCCATCAGCCAAAGAAATTCCATGGTACAACTGTTTAGGTGATGTCCTTAGTATACATATTTTTGGCACACAGTGCAGCAGGGGAGCACGCACGTTAGAGGTTCCCCTTCCCATTGTCTCTCATTTCCACTCCTCTCTTCACAGCCTTGTACTTCCAAACTAAGTTCACTCTGACAAGATCGGTGACACAGCTTGCTTTCAAAATTCCATTTTCGCTGAGGCGAAGAAACCTGTCAGTGCCCCTCTGATGGATGTGTGACAGCAGAGAACTGGTTTGTTTTCTTTTGACACCTACACACAACATGCAGGTTTTTCTCTCTGTTGTTTGCTTAACCCCCCAATGATGCTGGGAGTTAAATTCCAACTCCTGCCCAGGACAAAGAGGTTTTAAATTAACAGTACCCTTAAATGCATTAATGACCTTAAGAATGTACTGAGGCTAGTGGCATGTGTAGAATGAAACATCTTTACAGAGCACCAAAGCCAGCACTGAACAGTTAAAATCAGAATGGAGCTGGAAGATAGAATCACATTGTGATGTGTACGTAACCAGTGACAGAATACATAAACTGTTTTAAATTTACTTATTCCACTTTCTGTTTCATCAAAATTGTCACTGCTTGTTATAAAAAAGAGTGGATGAAATTACATTCTAGACTTACAGGGGCAAAAATTTAATGAACTTCAGAGTGTAACCTTCCTTGATCTAACCCTCCAACAGTACTGCACCTTGAATGAAGGACAGTACCTTGTTTAATGGGGGCTTACGACAGTGATTCATTCTTATAAAGCGAGCTTGCAGCTGATGAAATTTCACACATAACTGTTTACCTCTCGTTTGAATTGTTTCTTGGCATGTTTTGTTGTCTTCTGTGGAGACTTTACGTTAGTCATAATTTCATTGCAGATCTCATAGAAAGGAATGTTCTGTTCAACTGCACACTGTGAAAGTACTTCATACACTTCCAATAAACAGTATGCATCTAAAGCTGAAAGCAGAAGCAAATGTAAGAATTTAAAGTGTAAGCATATACAATATAACCACGTTATTTTCACAAGGTCATTATTCTTAATATTTGATGGGTGGGCACACAGTTAGCAAATTGTGTGTCATACAACATACATCTAATATATACACACACATAATTTTTACGTTTCCTGTTTCACATTGCCCACCTAACACAGAACACATAAGCATACAAAAAAATTTACTCCAAACTCTCACCAGTATATATGGTGGCTTAAACCATTAATGTGGCTTACATGCAAGTGCTGTGGAGAACTTCTGGATGCAACTTTCCTCTAATTCACAGTCTTAATTTATAATTTCATAACTAATGTTTAATTTCTTGACTTCACTGTCAGCACTACACTTCTAGCCACCATACTGACAATAACAAGGAAAGCAAGTGCGTATATATTGAAGGACAAGAGCCTTTTCTGGTCTACTTACAAAAGCTTACCTGCATACAATTTCTGACTGTCTCGTAAAGGTCTCCTTTCCCAGTTTGAGAACTGGTCAGACTTGTCCAGACGCTGTCCTAGGCAAAGTTGAACCAGACAAGCCAAGCTCTCACCTGAGAAACCATCCTCATCTGTTTAGACAAAGCATGGCCTCGATTCAAGCCTTCTGTTCCAAACCTCAAACTCATTATTATGCCTTTTAAACACAATGTACCACCTGCTTTAACATAAAATTGAATATCATACTCACACACAGCATTTATGTGTTTCATACAATTCTCACAATAACCACAGACTATTTCCCTAGCAGCATGAACTACAGTCTATTTGATATAATGACTGGTGTCTTGAGATGGGAGACGGGAGCTCGATTCGGAGTGGAGGCAAGAGACTTTCCTCTTCTCCAAAGCGTTCATACTGGCTCTGTGACCCACACAGCACACTACTGACTGGGTGACAGGAACCCAGCAGTAAAGCAGCCAGCGCATGAAGCTGGCCACTCACCCCATCTACTGCTGAGGTTAAGGATGAGTGGAGCTACACATCCATGGAAAACACAGGGAAAACTCTGCCTCTAACATCATTAACTGGCTCATCTATTCAACGGAAACTGATCGTTCACCGTGAGGTAAGAACTGGACCTTTATTATTTAGTTAATCTCAAGATTCAGAGGCTCAGAGGTAATAATGTGGAGCAACATAATGCATTTCACTGTATAAACCTACAAAACGTGAAATCTAGAGCATTCATAAAGGTCAGTGTCAAGACTGTGGTGACAATGTGTAGTTTAGTTGGTGGGTACCAATAATTTGGTACAACCTGTTACCTCCACATTCAGAGTATAATAGGGAAGTAACAGGTTACTCCAAAACTTTCGTACCTACCTACCGAACTGCAGTGTCATACCCTAGACAACTGTAATCTTGGGGCTTTACTTGATCAGCTTCGCACACATGCACGACAGACCTCACACACACACTGCCACTTCAAGAATATTCACATATGCTCTAGCTTCACAGCCATGTTGTTTTCCTTCAGCTGCTTCAGTGCTTGTAGTGAGGCTAACACACACTGCATATATTAGCAACTTCTGCCCATTATACTAGTAGCAATTCTAGTGACAGACAATATTCCTTATACTACATAAAGTGTTTTATTTTACCTTGTAAAGCCTAGCGGTAACTTTACGTGCCACTAGGTGTAACATTAAAAAATTCTACGTGGTGCCCACATTGCATTTATGTGTTTTGTATGGCTCTCAGAGCAAACAGCAACTTTTGCCTTATAAAACATTAAGAGAGTGGTTTTTATGACCAAAGTGGAGAGTGTTTACGGCGCGGTACGCACTGAGTCCTTATGTGAAACAGACACGCTTCGTCATTAAAGGGTTAATGATGACGGCAACTGCTAAGATTATCAGTGGCAGATGGACAAATGAGTATGGCAAACTGGTCAAATGATGACAGGGATATATCAAAGTTTTGCCCATCATCATATTTTAAATTTTTAAAACACATTCTAATTTTCAATTGAACAAAATATATTGTGATTACCGCAAGTTGTCATGTGATACTGTGTCATGCGGTAGGTGGGTATCAACGTTTCAGAGGAATCTGCTGCCTCAACCTGCAGGGCAGATGGTGGAAGAAGAAAGTTACTCCTAAATATTGATGGTACAGTCACACGAGACTGTGTCACATCACATCGCAAGCCTGTTGCTCACCTGTATAAGGAAAAACAAATTGATAGCCCTGGACCAGCTTCCTCCACAGTACAGCAAGATCTATATAGCCTGCTCCAGTGAGTGACACTCCTCCCAACTGTGGCACAGAACTCTTCATCATCTTCATGTCAGCGACAAGACCAAAGCCTGCAATCGATAATCTCTGACAACCATTTCCATAACACAGGATTCAAAGTAAGACAACAAGAATGAACTAATTATTCTCCAAATTTCTGCACATCGCAGTCAAATGAGCAGCATTCCTGCTTTATATTCAGATAGTCCCTGGTTCAAACACCAGCCACAGAATGGCTACAATGAATGTAATACTTCATGGTTTCTGACATGCTTCAGGTAAAGACTTGATCATGCTAGCAAATTACACTACTTCTTACCATGTTCCTTCCACTTTGTTATTTACTGATCATCCAACCAATATTACACAGTGACCAAAAACCATACATAACTCACCACAAACCACAAAAATGTAATACATAATGTGATATTTTATTAATGACATAGAGAATTATCATTACAAGTTCTGTGCAACATATTTAAACATACAAGATAATTACTATTTCCCTGCCAGACCATTTTCAAAACATATAATCATTAAATTCATTAATACAAAATCCCAATTTATACAGCAGTAACATGAAACATGGACCAAAAAACATAGATGTAGACTAACACCAGAATATATGAGATTTCTAACAAGGACAGAAGTAAATACCACAAGAGTGTGCAAAATGAAATGAAAAACTAGCAGAGAATTAAAAGATAAAGTAACACATATGGCCGTGCTTGTAGAACGAACAAGGACATGATCACAATCAAGTACTTAAAAAAAAAAACCTAATGAAAACAGAGATCACATTAAGCCCCTGAAGATGAGAATACGATCTGTCTCGAAATATCAAACACCAGTCACCCATCAATGTGATGTAATATCCCAAAAGACATCATACACATAAAGCTCAAATTTTGTTTACAGAACACTGCATACAATTTCCTGCACTTTTAGATGACTCATTTCTTAAAGACATAGTACTAAAATAATTTTACAATCCCCAAAATTTAGGAAAGTGTAAAACTTTGAATGGTTTTTTCCAGCCCATGGGTGTGAAACTGCTATTAAAAATGTCTGATATTTGAGGATTTTACACTGGTGAAATGGGGTATAGTGTCCTGGGTTATGACACTACAGTCTCATAGGCAATTAGTAATGTTTAGAGGAAATCTGCTGCTTCCATCTTCAGGGTGGATGTTAATGTTTGAAACTCATTAAGGATCATTAAGGATAGGTGATGTTTGGAACTTCCTTGAGGTCATGTAAAAATGTTTCGAATTTGCTTAACAATAGATTATGTTTCGAATTTGCTTCACATCATCATTTTTACATTTGTGCATGTATCCAAGGACAGAATAGCACGCACATCTAATGAAACAAATGCACCTGCAATTATGAACAGTTTATGCATTTAAGGTGCATGCACAAAACAACAGCAAAAATCAACTACTAGCTTTTTCATGTGTCCGCAAGTGCAACTAATAAACTCTCACCTCACGGATATTTGTGATATTTCACATTTTGGACGTTTATTAAAATCTGTCAACATATCTCACTTTTGGTTAAAACTGGACAAAAATGCCACTTCAGATGAAGTATGTTTATGACACAGTGAAGGCACCCGAAGTCTTATGTCCTGCGCACAGTTCCCAACTTCCTGCCAACTCACTGCACCAAAACACAAACTTTGCTGCAATGACATATCACTGTATTCCTGTTTATAACACAAATAATTAATCAAAGCAAATTATTTCAATTAAATATAAAAATAATTTATTTGTTAGATATAGATGTTTACCCAATTTGATGATATTTTCATTGGCAAATAAAGTAAGCCCTAGGTCAATCCACAGGTTTGCACATTTCGAACCTAGGTTACAAACATCCAGTATGTGGACTTGATCTCTAGAAGCAATTTGTATCAAGGCCAACTCATTTCTCCTAGTACCAAAGTACGGTTTCCATTCTGAATCAACACCCACCACAGGCACATCCTGCAATTGAAAACAGCACCTTAATGTGAGACTGCATGCATACACAGTTTCTGTACAGGATAACAAAGCAATTACCTGTCTCTCAAAGACACAGTAATCTAAGAATTACAGGACGTTAGAGTCAGATAGATACAAGACTGGAATTTCTTCCAATCAGGACCATTATGTTCCCTCATTATGGATACAAATTATGCTTAACACTAACCTTTAACTATATTACATACATACAGTGTGAATGTTAATGCATCACACCATTGCATTAACTCACACAACTAAAAAAACTGGTACAAACAGCATTATTTTGTACTTGAAATGACTGTACACACAGCAAATCCTTGTGTGAAAGATGTTTGATGTGTCTGGCCTGTGGCAAAGGGTGTCAGCATTTGGCGCTGAAATTGTGTAGTATGGGCTGCTAAGTTTCTCTGAAGACTGAAAACACCATGCACTTTCAAATAATGAACTGTGTAGGAGTTAGCATAGAACAATCATCCTGGACAAACATCCCCACAGGAAAAGTTCATGCATGTTTAAATTTGCTGAGAAGTTTCCACAAAAAAAATATACCCCCTGTAACAAACACTCTGTGCTGTTTACATAAAACATAATGTAATAACAGATGTATTGCAGCACGTACTTTAATATAATCAAGGAACTGCTCAAAACTTTTCTCTGTATCCACAATAAAAATGCTGCTGTGTGGAAGAGGCAGTGTATGATACTGGACTTGGGGTGAGTCATCATCCCATGTTTCTTCTTCTTGGTTCACATTAGGGATAACTGCCTCTGCACCCTGTTGCTGGCTGCAACCAAATGGAACACAAAATAATGACTACATGGGAGTGGGTTGTTACCTTAGCTGGTAGGCTGAAGTTTAGACACACTTTACAACAAAACATTTTTTTCAGTGTGAAACTGTAACCGTCAAATTCATGTCTCCCATTTAGAAATTACTTAACAAGTATGAGGTGTACAGATGTAAGAACATCAAAACATAAGCATATATTTATTCATTTATTAACTGATGAAGATTCAGGTCTTTTGCTATGTTATGCCATGTCAGGTCATGTCATGTCATGTCTAACGGTAAATATTACTGATGTTTCAGAGGAGCATGCAGCCTCCAGCTTCAGAGTCCAGCAGTCTTTGAATCAATCACTCTTTGCAGATTTCATTAAACATTCAAAGGGTTAATAAAAACATTAAAAATTACCTCAATTTACAAGAAGAATGATAGCACAGATATGTAACACATAAAGTGTGGTATTACCTGCAGTGTCTCCAACACAAACTACAAGAAGCTCACAAAGGATATGTGGTAAACTGACCTACATGAAGCTTCTTCTTGAAGCATCTGAACATTGTATGGCTGTTTGTGTTTCGGAATTCCATATACATTTGCCCAGTATAAAGCCTCGTGTGGATCTCCGCAACTATTAACACACTCAACAAGTTCCAACTGCAAGTCTCCGTTGTTACCAACTGCTTCACGCACCATTTCCCTCCAGCTCTCAAGTCCTTGCATAAAGATTATGGTATTACTTGAAGTATATTGCACATATGAGGGAGAAGAGAAATTAATACTAAATTTTGGTGGGAAACCTGAAGCACAGGGACCACTTGGAAGACTCCTGTGTAAATGGGACAAAAATACTAAAATGGGTATTAAACAAATAGGATGGAGAGAGGGGCACAAAATGGATTGATCTGGCTCAGTACAGGGACAAACAGCAGACTCTTGAAAACATGGTGATCAGCCTTTGGGTTCCATACAGTGCAGGAAAATGCTCGACTAACTGAGAACTGATTAGCTGTCCAAAAAGGACTCTGCTCCATGGAATTGCTTATTACTGGAAGTTGGTCTAAGAAAAGTACATGCCACATATCTTGCCAGCAGAATTTATGTATTGTTTCTTTACCACCACACTGTCAGTGGCTCAGAATACACAGTGCTGAGTGACAGGATCATTAGTGAATCATGAATATAAAAATATGTGGAAGGAAGTCGTCACGGCCTGATCTGACATCTGGAGCAGGGTCTACTGAATACAGCTGAACCAGTCAGAATTGCTTTGTACATTACAAACAAAGCCTGCAGAAAATAAATTCTCATGCAGTTTCTTCAGTTTCATACACTTAACTGTAATAAGACTAAACAAAACGCTCACATGAACCAACACATTCCTTGTTATATCTGTGTGTTTACATCTTCTTCTTTCATCAACATTTCCTCTTTCATGTGGGTCAGCTCTAGTGCACAATTGATCAGTACAACACAGTACATTTTTAACAGCTTTCTAACATTTCACTTCTCATATTTTCCCTTTTCTATTGCTAAGGTAATCACAAAAAGCAAACATTTCAAGCATTCACTGAATATGTGATCAAAAACTGTACTTACCTAAACCATTTTCTATGTACCGTTTATGGATGAGAAACTGCAGGGCTCCTGCACTTCGTTTTTGGTTAAGATTTGGGCAAATTTCTGGTGGTAAATTATATGCCTTTGTTAATCTAGCAACAAGTTTGCTCAAAGGTTTATGATGCAGTTTCTCTGTCTTAACATCAGGAATATTCAGCCTTCTGCAACAACACAAACCTTCACATCAAGACCTTTCTTCTGTTAGTAACTATGGTAAAACCAGCTCACAACAAGCATTCAATACATAACATCCAAGAATGTATTACACAATAATGAATACAAGGCAACCCCTCTATTTCTTCACATGGTCACCACAGTGACTAAAACGTCTGTTCCGACACCCAGCCTGTTGGATTCCAGTTGACTGGTTATTACGGTTCAGTGTCAGCATCTAATAGCACATCTTGCCTTTTGCCTTGTTGTCACATCATTAGTGTTTCCCTCCACTATTGCGTGGTCATTAAGAAAATGAATAAGGCCAATGCTGTGAGAATTCCAAAATGCCACCTACATCTTCCCCAAAGACTCATCAGAATGTCTTGTTTAACCACCGTTCAGCCCAGCCCTGTGTCCAGCAATTCCCACTTCTGCAGATTACTGAAGAAACAGTTTGAAGAAAAATACGCCTGGAGTACTGATGAGACGAAAGCTGAGATGCAGTGGTAAGTGCTAACAATGGGCCTTTACTTCCTCTCTGTGGGAATCAGATGTAGTGTACTGCTGGGTGAAATGTTTCATGTTGGTACAGTGATTATGCAATGTGTTTGTGTGTGTGTGTGTGTGTGTGTGTGGAGGGGGAGGGGGGAGAGGGTGTGGGTGTGTGTTTCCTGAACAACACTGTAAATTACCAAGATTACACATTTTCAGTAACAGATCAATGAATGAGTATGGAGCACTGGAAGAATGACAGTGACATGCAAAGCAGAAGTACTCAGAGGAAAACATGTCCCGATGTGTCTTTGTCCGCCAAAAATCCCACACGGGCTGTCCTGGGATCAAAGCCAGGCCTCCATGGTGTGGGACTCGCAACTAACTGCCTGATCCATGACATGGCTTGATTATGCAGAAAAATGCAATTGTGTCATTCCTTCACATATTGGTTATCTACGACTGTAAAACAATTCTCAGATGATACTTATTGAGCAGCCCATGTATTTATTATCATTATTCCATGACACATGCCATACAAAAGCATAAACAGTAAAAGCTTCAAAAAACAAAACTGAAATTCTCTGCAAATGTTACTTTTCCCCAGAATTTTACAATTTTTATAAACATATACAGAATCATGGATTCTTGGGTTACTACTTTTTCCAAATCAATGGTAGGATGACCACAAGTAATGACTTGGAAACCAAGTGAAAGAAGTGCTTATACCCACCATTCTAGCATTTATGTTGACAGACTGAGGGGGGCGGAACCTGCCAAAGCAGCCAGTTTCAAAGCCACATTCAAACCCAGCACCTCTGAAGTGTGCAGCTATGTTCATCACTCAGCCATGATGTTCAGTCAGACAATAAGAAAGTACAAAGCTGTGGATATTCTTGTTGCCATCACACCCTGTGAATACTCAGGGAGCAAATAACGAAACACCAAAGTTGCATCTTTCATAAAAAGGAAGTTACAGCTTGGTGCCGAAGGTGGCATAGTCAATATAGTGGCTCACTATAGGCTGGACAGTCTGGGGATCAAATCCCAGTGGGATAGGGATTTTCAGCACCTGTCTACACTGACCCTGGAGCACACCCATCCTCGTGTACAATGGGAACCACGTCTCTTTCCTAGGGGCAGTGGTCAGGGCATGGCATTGACCACCCACCATCATCTAGTACTGAGGTTAAAGAATGAGTACAGGTCTATTCTACTCTACCTCTGGGCCTTTATGGCCTGTTCTAGGGTGAACTGCACATTTTCCTTGTATCTTTGTATGGCTTGGGCATTACCAAGTGGCAGCATATGTACCACTCAGACTACAGTTGATGCTAAAGGTTTGCCAGTGCACTGGAACAAGTTGCACCACTCACAGGCATCAGAAGATTCAGGCCATGCAGACAATAACCCGTGGTTTTCCGCATTTTGACAACATGGAGCTCTGAGGGTGGTTACCAACGTTTCAGATGAAACTACTGCCTCTATCTTCAGTGTATGAATGAAGACAGAGGCGGCAATTCCCTCCTAAATGTTGGTGACGACCTATGAAATTACATTGCATCATGATAATTCTTGTCTTCTGTAGGACAATGCTTTGTCATTGGGTGAACTGTTCTCAACATTTCTGTGGTACACAGTGCCATCTGCATGAGTCTAGGGGTCCCAGAACAGCTCTTTGACCCTTGAAGATGAAAGCACTATGATCCGTCCACATGTCAGTAACTATTTATCCAACACAGCATAACATCCCAGAAGACACTGCTGACAGGAGCTCAGACCTCACGAAGCTTGGGACCAAAACCAGCACAGTACTTACTGTGGAATTACATTTCAACCACTAGTATTTTTTGACAAATATCTGAACACAATTCTCCAATTACCATAAGAACACAGTATGTCTGACTACACAATACGTCTATGACCGAAGAGCTGTCCGTCACATTCGTATGGCTTGACCAACACAAACAGTAAGTCAGAGGTCCACAAATTTTTCAAAAATCTAGAAGCCACCCCCCCCAAATTCTCGGTGCCAGAAGGGTGACATAAACCCAGGTCCATACTAAGAACTCACAGTTCTGGAGTGACCTGTGAACCCCACTGTCACCTGGTGTACCCTGCTCATTGCATGTGAGCTGACATACATCTTTGTATGTAGGGGAAGTACTATAGTGATTATGCTCAAAATATTAGGTGCCACTTCACAAAACTCAAATTGGCCGGGTGACCAGATTCCCAGCATTGTGCAGCCCCGCACTAAGGAAAACTGATTTACTTCAGAAGTGGGAATTTTTAGAACAGTTCTTTATTTCATCCTGATATATTGTGAGGATGTAATACACACTGTTTTGAATCACGGATTCTACAATTTTATCTTGAATTAATGTACACATCATTTTCACATGATCACATTTGTGAACTTTTGATTAGTTCCACTTGTTTTATATTGCTTTACACTGAAAAACCTGACAACGGCCCAGCCAGGAAAAAACATGTTGCAGATACAATAAAACAGTTGGAGTGTCCCAACCCCGGTATATGCAGTTGGTTCGTCTTCTCTTAATAACAGGTACAGTGTACATGCTAGAAACACAATATTACATAACACTTACTCAATAACAGACTCCGCTTCAGCTCGACTGTTCCGTTTCTCCAACAGCCCATCCAAAAATGATACCAGAAGCCGCTGATGATTCGGACTACCCGACAGAAACTCTTCAGCAATTGACAGCTTGTCTTGGAACACTAATGGAATGATGAAATCTTCAACACTAAAGTATTCATGGAGTTGAAGCAGAACTGCACTCTGACATGCCTACAAACATCAAGCAAAAATTATCCACATTTTAACACAATCTGAAAAACAGCAACTTGTTCTTGAAAGACAATATTTAAGTAAACACTGATCATGGGCAGATAGAAGCAGCTCTTGTTTAATGCTGCCCCCAAGAGTGTTTCACTTTGACAATGACAAATGCCAGTGATGAACATTGCTGGTCAGATATTTTAATTAATCCTTACTGGGAACAATGCTGCTGTACATTGTGTAAATCTACTTTGCAAATTTCAGAAACAAAACCCTAACATTAAATGAGGACTTACGGTAACAAATGAGATTTATGGAACATACGTTATAACTTTAACTACATTATTACACGCACTATGATACTTTCAAAACTGTGATAAATGGGGAAAATAAATTTTCGCCCAAGATCTCAATGTCCATCAGAATCATGACTTTGTGCAGAACTACACTGACAGGCAACACAATAAGTTAAATTCAATAAAAGGTATGTAAGTAATTGCCAAAGGACCTCAGGACTTACTTCTTTGTACTGCCTTCTGGAAACCAATTCTCTTATTGGTTTCACAAACAGTGCCTTATCATCTACCAAATGATAAACACTGAACATCATTCTGGTTAACGAAACATTTCGTTGCTGGGTGGCCAAGCTGAATGCTTCATATTTTATATCCAGTGTTAAAAAGCGCTTCAAATCAGCCTGCTTATTTGCCATCCACTTCCCAAATTCTTCCATTACTGCAAAAATTAAGTCTACATAATAACCAGGAACGAAACTTTAGTTAGGAAACTATCATGGTGTTCCAGTATTTATACCTCATAAATATACACTGGAGCAACAGAAATAATTCCCACAAATAGTGTGCATAACAACACTATACACTTGCCCCTTTCCACCTACTGCTGTATTTAACCCCAGCTCCCTCTGGCCTGTCAACAAGTCCAAATTGCTTTTGAACAGAACAGCTATGGTGACTGGCTGGGATACAGAATATGGTCCATGTGGAAGCATGAAAGTACTAAGCAGATAGCGAAGGGGTCAAACCATGAGACTTCTTTCTGTGGTCTTAGTGTAAGTCTTTCATTTATGCTTCATTTTTATTAATATTAAAATACTGACAAGAAAAAGCCACTTACCACTGCTTTGTATTTGGAATATCAATTACGCCTTCAATCAGTTCAGAATAAAAAAAAGGGGCATATCAAAACTTACACAACAAATGAATAAGTCAGTACCTATCAGATTACAGACTTCTGGGATGTAACATCTAGCAATCTGGTATACAGGAATCAATGTTTCAAAGTAACCTGCCACCTCCATCTTCAAGTTAGAAAAACTGAAGTTAAAAGTCATAAACTCAAGTTCTCCCAAAATGTTGGTACCTGCATACCAGGCTATGTGCAACACTGCTTCTCTGAGACTGTAGCTTTGACATTCACTGCCACAGCAACTTCAACGTCGATACCAGGATGCATCACACACAAGACATTCAATAACACATATTCAGGAACAAAATTCTGGTATACTAATTTTATAAGACTGTCTCCTCTTAAATGCAGTGATGCCTCCTAACCAAAGACATCAGGTCTGTTAACACATTTAATTTTTAAATTAAACTATTAGATTGGAATCACATCAGTATCATTCTAAACAAGAAATTAAAACAAGTTGCACCTGACACATAACATCTAACCTGTGTATGAAAGAGAACTTGATTTGCACTGGTGAACATCTCCACAACTCCACATTATTTGCAGCGCTGTTGCATATGGATTGGGCACTGATGCAAAGTGCTCATGCAGCATATTTGTCACCCCATCACTTTTCTTCCCTATTAAAAAGGAATTTAACAAACATGGAGAAAGAAAGGAGCTACCAACAGGAATAAAAATGTACTTGGAGGACACAAAAGGTAACTTATGATTAAATTCCATGCAAATAACACAGTATCATCATACACGTGTCATGATTTTATAATATTTGTGAGAGTACAACCAATTTAAAATGATACCAAAGAGAGTCCACTCTGGTGATTCTGGGGTGTGATTTGATCACAAGTTCCACGGTTATATATCGTGAATGTTAACTACATATGGAGGACATTTTATGCCTCCAGTCACTTTCTTCCAGTGCTGGCTGTCAAAGGTCTCCATTTAGATGTTACTTATTACGAATTTTGTATTCAATATGTTTCATGTGTTAAAAACAACAATGGCAACAGTAATAAATCTTGGGATTGCGTCTGACAGAAATTATGCAAAGAAATGTTGTCCATATTGAATAGTTATAAATCTGTAATTCTTAATATAAAATATGTTGATCAAACATCTCTGAAGGAGGAAAGGCAGGTTTTTCTAGAATTTCTTGTGCTTATTATCTTCTTTTCACATGTTAGTTTGTTAACGTACAGGTAAGCAGTCTCTGTAAAGCAAATGTTCATTAGATGTACACGTTATCCATGTGTACTCTGCTGGGGGTTCTCTCTACAAAGAAAAATGACATCCAATCTCAAAATACAATCACAAAAAACTTCTGAACAGAATCAAAGAACCTCGCACCCACAACTAAATTACTTACCTATACTTACATAATACAGCACAAATGCTATTGCTGGGAGTGAGTGAGCCAACCGAAATTTCTTCTCTAAACCCAACAAAATCACGCCTTAACAAACGAATCATTTAAAAGCGACTGTATTAACTTCATACATAACCTACACAATGCCCACATGTACTTCAGCTGATTCATCCATAATGCTGTGACATCCTCTGGATCATCTGATGGATACTGCAAATAGTTATGCAGACTTGCAACATCAAGGATTTGCTCCTGAGAACTGGCTGAACCTGCCGATGTCAAATTACGATTTCCTCTTTCTCTGGAAGCCATGCTGAAGCACACAAGAGCATGAAGTTACAAAATAAGTTTTATAAATGTATATTAAGGCACAGCAATAAATCAACGGAGAACCGCTCCCTTACTTGCTACTGATGTTAAAGCAAACCTTCACCTCTAATAAACCAACATGCAGACCTTAACAACTATATCCTCAAATACTACAGCGCCTATATCCGAACACGTCATACAATACATAACCTAACCTAACACAATTGTACCTGCTTACTTTACATTTATGGGCATGAAAGTAACCAACCTTTTTGGTTCACACTGTTCAATTTATATGTATGTCTATATATTGTTTTTCTTAACCGTAACTTAACACACCGTAAAATAACCGTAACTTAACACACCGTAAAATATCCCACAACTGACACTGATGTTATTTATGCATGAAAAACGTATCCACACTACAGCATACAGAAACAGTCGCTACTCTTAAATCTGTTTTCAGGTTTTGTTACGTCTCGGAAATCCTAATTCACTTTTACACAAACCGTATTCCCGGATATACTCTAACCTCATTATCAACGATCATCCCTGACCAAACACACCCATATATAACCCCGGCCTTCGGAAGTTTGGCGCGTTCATCGTCCCACCGATTGCAGAATCCCGAGCACACGCAATTTCTCTTTTCAAAAACCAATTTCGCTCCTAGTGAAACAGATGTAAAAAGTTTTGATGGACCCTTCAACAATTACACGGGTTAAAGTGGTTCACCCTCATTACCAGATTGATTTTCGCATCACTGTGTTAAACAGATTCAACACAGATGCTGCGAAACTTTGTAATCGTTCCGCTCCGTGGTGGCATAGCAACAGGTCAGTGGAGATAATGGCGGTGGACTACGGGCTGGACGCGAGAGGAACCGTGGTTTCGCTGCCGGGAAGGACAGGAAATCGTTGTCATGTCCAAAGCGTCCCGAATGGCTTTGTTACACATTTCTCCATTACTACTTTGCCACCATCTGTAACCACATTACGAGGATTAACTCAATACCTTGAGAAATTCGTGACAGACATAACTCTACTCCTATGTATGCCCAGTCTCCCAAGTGCTCCCATCTCTTCTCATGTATTTCAATAAAATATTGCATTCATGATTCATGTATGGTAATTATTGTTCCCACCTCTTCTTTGATGTCATCAGATAATTTATATTTACTGATAATAAGAAATCATAACGCTTATTATTCAGTTTCCTCCATCCTCCTGCTGCTTCCTCTATCTAAGGTCAAATGTCCGTCAAACCCAGTATTTTATGTTCTTCCCTTTGGGTCAGAGACAAAGTTTTACACACCTACGAACTTGAGATAATACCTTCAAATCTCTAGATGCAAGCTGGATTGTTCTAAACTGAATGGTAGTAATGCCTATTAATCTACAACAAACGTGTTACTTTCAATTTGATTTGTCACTGTCATTCCTAAACATGCCAGTTGTCCAAAGAATCCATCAACCATCTAATATTATCACTTTGTCCTACAATTTTGTGCCACCAGCATATCATCATCTGTCTGTGTTTACTACTACACCCAACTTCTTATTAGCATCTAACAGATTAACCTAGAATATGATCGAGACTTTTCAAAAGATGACAGTTTTTAAGCGATGTTACCAACCTGTTTTGGACAGTAACAAACTATTGTTCACACAACTGGCAATGCAATGCCATGCCATGCCATACCTAGTAACTACATGTGTTCACTCCCATCAATAGTTGCTGCATAAAAATTTGCCACAGTGAACTGGGTCACAGTCAATCTTAAAGTCTCATGCTTGATGGGTACTGGGAACAAGATAGTACTTAAAATGTGTGAAAATGCAACTAATTGAAATGATGTATATAAAGAAATAAAGTAGTTCATATGAATAATTACCTAATGAAGCCCATGTTGATGGAATGTACCCCACAGACAACTGTCCACCCCAGTGACAGTGTATTAAACATCAATACACTAAAATAAAAAAATTCATGAACTTAAATAAAAGGCAAGGAAGGGTTTTTACAAAGATATATCTTGGGACGGATGAACATCTTGTCCAAAAACTCTAACCTTGAATAGTACAAACTAGGTGAACAACTGACACTTATGTTTCACAGCATGTGGAACTGCATCCACATCTCTAGAATATACGAGTATAGTATACAAGAGAAATGCATACATGTTTCAGCTATGACACTATCACTTTGATTTCAGTGAACTTTGGTATGCAGCCACATACTGAATTGAACAAATTTAATTTTGGTCTATCTCAATGCAACATAAAGTTTACATCATATTTCATAGACTTCCCCCCACGCAGTAATCATACAAATATGTTGTACTTGGTATGATATACAGGACTTGATTTGTATCATCAAGAATATAGTGCTTTGTGTTGTAAGTATTTAAAAAATGCAAACAAAAATTATTTCTGACTACACACACCGTGTTTGCAGCATAACAGAACTGACCATTCGTGTTCATTTGTTTTTCTTGAAATTGACAAACAACACAGTTAAGCAGCAACCAGTTTTTAGGTCCTCACAGCAGCGTAATCAAGGACTACATCTTCTTGGATGCGACACCGTCGTCACCTTCATCTTCAACAGGCCCTGAACACTTGCAGGGGCAGGCAAACCATACCTTCAAAACCATGGAAACCACATACCCAGTGAGGCAGCATCACAACCCAGTAAACTGGAATCCTCCACCCACTAACCAATTTTTGTAACATACTTTTCTTTAAAAGTAATGTGATGCCATAACTACACATGTTAATTGAAGATTTAAATATTACATCATATCAAGTGGCAGCCAAAAGGTAACAAAGATAATTAAATTCAAAGACTTTGTACTCCAACAACAGCATACTATAGCACACATCTCATAATGCTGCCTTCACTGGCTTACTGTGAGGTCAGAATTAGTACTACGTAACCTGCAAAAGCAACGGATACAAAATTAAAAAAAAATGAAAGTATGTGCCTTTCGAACCATGAAATTGCGTCACAAACAGGAATACACGCAGGAAATTACATACATAAGTAAACAGAATCAACCACAAACTAGTTTACAATCAACAGGTGACATTTTATTAAGTTTTTTGGTCCATGACTGCCTATTCCATGGCCATACCACGTCCTGGACCTTGGATTTTTCACCACAGAGGCTTTGGTTCTGTCCCAGGGGAGTCTGCATTGAATTTGCAGTTGTAAAACTGGCAGTGGGAAGGGTTCTTCTCTGAGCACTTTGGTTTTCCCCGGCTAATTATCACTCCACCAGGGACCAGTACAGTTTGCCTGTTTGAGGTTGCA
Organism: Coptotermes formosanus; assembly: GCA_013340265.1. NCBI lineage: Eukaryota > Metazoa > Arthropoda > Insecta > Blattodea > Rhinotermitidae > Coptotermes > Coptotermes formosanus. The sequence continues at coordinate 812,340 of BLKM01000822.1, forward strand.
GCAGGGCTGTGGAGTCAGAGGCAGACGGAATTTCAGGTGGAGTCGGAGTCTGCCTTGGTAAATTGTACCAACTCAGACTCCGACCTGTCTAAAATCTTAACTAGATACTCCAACTCCAGAGCACTGATAGTTACAATAACCATTAGATTTATACTTAAATATAGGTTGTAAGCCAAAACAGTAGCCTGATGATTCAGATGGTGACGATGAAATGTCTTATAGGTTTGCCATTATTAATACATATTGAGCTTTTGTGAAGGAGTCAGAGTTGGAGTCAGAAGTTTTAAAAATCGAGGAGTCAAGAGTCGGAGTCAAAGCTTTTGTGTACCGACTCCACAGCCCTGGGTTGCAGCACCAAGTACTTCAAACTCAGCTCACTTCAAATACAGTAAAGAAACAGCCACAAAGTCATATGCTATAACAGCAGCACTGGTGATTTACACCTTCTGGTCTATGACATTATATCAACTGGTCAATACTGTAGTTACTACAGAAGACGACAACTTTCACTGTGTGGACCCCAACATGTCAATAGCTAGCTCCTCCAAAATGCCCTTAACTATTCACCAACTGAGAAGGCATCAGACTAAAAACCTAATCTCCACACATACCACTGGGAGACCCAAAATCCCATGCAACATTACTTGCTCCAAACTGAGATTTGAATCCATCTGGATGCCACATAACAAACACGGACAGACCTTCATACACCTGTCACCATGCAACTTTATTCAGTCTTACACATTGTACACAAAAGTTTAGATTTTTGTATTGGCTGATATACTTATTTCAGTTACACTTGCTCGTATTCTGTTCATGGATTTGATAAAAGTGACAGATTTCCAGCGACAGACTGTTTCTGAAAACTGGATGCAACTTACAGTGAAAATGATTACAGACATCTGAGCTGTGACACCACACAGTTTTGCAGGCAGTTATCTCGTTTCAGAACCCACACTCTCCGCCTTTACCCTTCAACCCAGACATCAACAGCAGGCTCCATTGAAATATCGGGCACCTCTGTACCAGGCTACTTGGTGCCTCAAAACTAGATATCCACCACTACGAACATGCCTGCCCTTGAGACCAGATTGGATTCCAACCCACCCTGACTAGACAGACTATTTTCTTCCTATTCTGCATTGACCCCATGAAGATTCAGAGACCCCGTCTTTAAGCATCCATCATCGTCGTCGTCTGACATACAAGCGGCTTTGCATACCACCACAACTTTAACTCTGCCAAGCAGCCTCCATTTTGCATATTTTTTCAGCTCCCCAAGGAATTCCCTGCATTTTGTAGAACCTGGAGGCTCATCACCATGTACAGAATAAAGCACCACTGCTTCCTATCCTGAGACCTGGCAGTCCCGTCCACACCCTCTGATCTTAATTCTTTCCAGAAAAATTTCAATATTATCCCACATATGCCCCGGGTTTTTAAAATGGTATCTGTCACTGATATTTTCCTACCAATATTTTGTAAGCACTTACCCTACCTTCCACATGTGCCCTCATTACACTGAACTTTCTAAGAGCAGGATTTGGTGGTAGAAGCCAGGGCACACTGACATGGACGGCCTACATGCAGACTGAGGAACCAAGCTAAAGATGTCTCTCAGACCCAAAGAGGGAGGGCACACTTGAATGATCATCTTGTGAATTACTGCACGGTGTGTAGTCACACAGCATCTTCAGGTTGACTGAATGCGGCTCCGGTGGAAACCTTACTACAGAGCCTGTCACTTGAAGGACACTTGCTGTGAAATCCTACCGTATCATGGACACACCACATCACATCTGCTAAATTACGACTTGTAATAATCCATGTAACTCCTGCAGAAGGAAAGAGTCACTCCCACAAATAAAACAGCAAAGGTAAAATTGTCTATTGTACTTCAACAAGTACCATGTCTTGAGGAGTAGAGATATAACTCCACTCTAAGCCTTGGAACTAAATCAAGATGATATTCAGCTTTAAGCTACAGCCACTTTATTCCCACGGACAGACCCTGCAGTTCCCGCTGGGTAGATCCACAGGTTGTGTGTGGCGAAGAGAATCTTCTCTCCTGCCCTAACAAACAGAACCCTGATCCTGCAGCTGATAAGCCTGTCACCCAGTCACTGCACTGAGCTACGCCAGCTCCAGCAGTCCCTCAGTTTGCCACAAAATTCCATGCCCGCTATGGAACCTAACTTTTCATTACCGTGATCACAAGAAGAGAAATGCTGGTGCCGCTCGTGACCCAATCCTGCAGTTTATATCAGTACCACAAACGTTACCCAATCCCTCTGGAATATTTTAATTTACTAAAGGTGCACTTCAAGTAATTACCTACGAAGTGCTCCTTCCCTCCAATATTACTAACATCCACCATTCCATTAAAATGCTGTTCTGCTCTACTAACGTAACATTACCACATTCTTATGACACAAATAATTTTAAGGAAATGCTGCAAACGTTCAGTTGAAAGTGACGAGTAAAAAAAAGACCAGAAACTGGAAAGCTGTAGGTGCTTAACATTACATAGTCATAACCTTCCATACGCAATGTGTTCTTCTGTTTATTCCAGGAGCATTCGTTCTACAAAACAGCTGGGAGATCACGCAGCCAATACTTCTACACATTGCAAACATCCAAACAGGTATTCACACTTACTTTCACCCTTGTTTTAACAGAAATGCATCAGTTTATTCATAATTAAAATGGGCTTTGCACCCCTAATGAATGCAGTGCAGAAGCAAGCTTTTCTGGAGAAGAGGACACTTCAACGCGCTAACAAAAACACATCAACATGCCTGAAACAGACTTCTGTCATCACTGGACATACTTCCCGATTCGTTAACCCTTACAGTTCAGCGCTTACTACAGGTACAGCTTGCTTTAACATTACAAACCCTTACATTTTGTCCACAGAATATTCACGTCATATCATTTATTGCTTACTATAAACTGCTAACAGTTCCCTAATCAGCATCAACGGGTTGTTCTTTGTAACTGAAACTGCATTCTCTATGAGGCAGGAATTAAATATGTACTTTCAACAGCCCTGTTTGCTGGGATGTGACACCATGTGGTCTTTGTCATATGACAGGAAAACAGTATAGCGTATTCCTCATACTTGCCTCCTCAAAATTCATGACCAGGTGTCAGCGAATTTCAGACTTGAACGTGTGAAGACTAACACCAGATGCTATACCCTTCTACTTCCTGAAAAGATGACTTGCTCTACTTTCCTAGAGCTGTCTTAAATTTATAGTTTGTTGTCACATTTTCATACACTATGAACTCTGAAATTTAGGCCAACCTGTTAATTGAAGAAGGCACTTGATTAGTAAAGTGCAAGATAAATGGTTGGTGCTACACTTAGTCCACTTTATCCCCATCCTCTTGGGTACGATATGAGCAAGTCTGGATATGGATGCAAACAATTCTAAGATGCTGTGATAGAACACAACAGTCATCTACACTGCAGTCCAGTTATTTCAGTGTCTAGGCTTCCAGTCTGCATAATTATTAAACATGTGAACATATCCAACATCTAGATTACACTCTTCTGCAATGAGACACACTGTAGTTTGGTAGAAGGGTACCTACAGTTTGGTGTAATTTACAGTCTCCATTCTATTCATCGCCATGATAACCTCAAATCTCATCCATCCATTCTCAGCTACACTGTACATTTTTTCCAGTCTTATATATTGTTAGGCACATTCATGGATAAGGTTTGCTGGAACTGATCAGGATGGCTTCCATGGACATTCTGTAATTAAACTGGTAATGTTATATGGAAAGGAAACACTACCCCTTATTTTGGTTACATCCATAGAATAAAACGTTAATGAGAAAACAAGTTTACATAAAAGACAGGCTGCTGTTTACAAGCTATTGTAATATTAAGACACAATTTCAGAAGCTCCAGCAACAAAATATAGATTACAAAAGCAATCTTGATAAACAAATGAGAAATTCTACCTCTGGTCCTCAACACATTTGATTGTTTCTTAATGACTTTCCAATTCAAATGGTTAAATGTGATCACACTGGGCTACGTTAACAATAAGAGAAGTGGCACAGGGGCCCTGCCCACTGTCAGTCAAGTGAGGGGCAACCTCCACAGCCATCTGAAACTACCTGATCTGTCTTCCACCTGCCAGAGTAACTACACGATGAAGCACCTCTGCTGTATTGCTCTACACACCATTTACACAAGTAAGAGATGGCCTGTAGCTCAAATTACTGAGAAAAGATGGACAACATCTTGTTCATGTGCACAACAACAGGTCCTCTGAATTTTCCTACAAAATTTTTTCTTAAAATATCCATTTTTCCAAAAACGAAATCCTGAACAAAACCCAGTCTTTGTAATGAAGCACATGTCCGTATGTTGCACAAGTGTGTCCTTTCAAAAGCGCAAGCGAAGAGGATGCACTGCACAGACAAACAGAACTGTACATTTTATTGGTTCAAGTTATCATTATCTTATTATACACATTAACTTAGCACTAGCACTTTGTTGCACAGTTTCAACAAGTGCCACATTCAGTTACACAGCCAAACACACTCTCCTCTATCTAGCAGGTTAACCTTTTTTTCATTTACACAAAGTAACTAAATGCCCTTTACCAAGAACTAGAGCAGCAGCAGCAGCAGCAGCAGCAGCAGAAAATTAGGGTATTTTAATATGAAGATATTATATTGTACAAAACATGAATAAAGAGGAAGTAAAATGTGTAGTACAAGAGTCCAAGGCTCACCATATTGCAAGGCATGGGTACTATGTTAACACCAGAGATACACAACAAATCAAACTCTGAAGCGAGAGTGTGTTTGTGTTTTGGCAGTCACAGTAGCTCTGCTACTTTATGTCTTGAGGCCCTCTTTTTACTGGATAACACAGCACTTGCACTTCGGTTTCTTCTTGATGACAACGTGCTCTACTTGTGACGCATCGCTGGCTGGGACAACCGTTCCACGTTGGACCTCAACTGCTCCTGGTGCTGCCGGTTTCTCAACAGAACAGGGAGCATTTCCATTAGCTCCTACTTTGTTATCATTGTTTTGCTTTGAGGCTGCTAGAGGTGCAGACTGTGACACAGGCGTAGCGACGTCCACTGTGCTGGCAGGTGTCGCCACTGGTGAGGAAGTTGCACTGTGGTGATCACCCTGGTCGCGCCCATCATCCTCGTTCATAGATGGCAGTTTGGGAGCCACACTGCCTGGGGTTGGGGTGATTGGTTTGCCACCTTTTATCATTTCAACTATCTCATCGGCTTCTCGACTGAGGTCCCCATCAGGTCGGAATGGGTTATCCCACCCGCTATCCGTGCTGAGAACATGAAAGAACAATAAGCACATAGTTCCATCTATACCAATTAACTCTTTAATGCCTAGCAGTTATAAAAGGGAGTAACTTTTGTGGCAGAATTGCTCACTGTGAACATCACAGCTGCACAGTGACCAACGATGCCGCCACCTCTGCAGTGGTCAGTCAGTCAGCACACACGCACGCATATATATGTACGCACGTGCACACACTGCCTTCTGTGTAACATAACAAACCTCTGCAGTTTTCCACACAGTGTATTTATACAGGGTGTCTCTACAATGCTTGGACAAACGACAAGAGTTCTTCACATCACAACAAAGAAGAAATAGAAAAACGTTCATATGCATATATTCCCAGAAATTAGTTGTTTTTTAGTTTAATTGAAAGATTAGGCCAATACTCAACAATGAACACCTTACTGATGTAATACTTTACTCACATCTGACATAATACATTTACAACACACATTCCCAAGTTAATAACTGCCCAGTTCATATACTTTACCAAGTCACAGTTTACAAGAAATGCTCAAAATATCCCCCACCTGAACTAATGCCGCACTCTCACGTCTCACCATGGACTGTAGCACCCTTTCCAAGGTCACGGCGCAGTTTCGAATGGTCTGACAGGCATAAAATTGCCTCGGTTAAGTGTCTCTTCATTTTCAATTGGAGCTGAATACACTAGGCTTTCTCAAGGGTTCCCACAGATAAAAACGTACAGGACTGAGGTCACGCGAACGTGTGGGCTGAATCTCGAAAACTAAGCGTCTGCGGACGTACATTCGTATGAATTTTTCTCCTTGTTTTGGTGTGGAGAATTCGTTCCTGTAATCTGTCCAAGCACTTTAGATACACACTGTATGTGTCGCATGCCTCTCAACGATATACGGTAATCATGTCACCATACAACATTAACAGACTGTCTTTGTAATGGGGAAGCCATGGGCTTGCAGTGGAGCACGAAATGAATTCTTTAACCCTTTGAATAATAAAAAAAAATGAAAGAACTTTACTATCCAATGCCCCCCGACTTCCTAAAGATCACTGCTTTTTGGAACGTTCACAGACTTCGCCCGTTGGTCCGTCCGACAGCAGTAGTATTAATATGATGATGAGTGCAAAGCATTTATGGAATGATACTAACGGGGAAACCGAAGTACTCGGAGAACAACCTGTCGAAGGAGCCACTGTACACAGCAATCTCTCACATGGACTGGAATTGAACCCAGGCCTCCGAGGTGACAGGCCGGCGACTAACCGTCTACACACAAGCCCACATCAAAGATTAAGTTCATACCTCCCAGAGAACACAGCGCGCTTCGATTAGAAAAACCAATTGAATGGATGATGTACTCGAATATAATCGCTGTTTATTGTAAGATCACACGGAACGCCTATTGCAGTACACATATCAACCACTAGACTTAAAGTGGTTCTTATTTAGATGATTTTTCACCCTTTGAAGGTTAACGCCTTTTTACCTCCTGCAATGACGCCGGTACCTAGCTGGTCTGCACGTTCTGGATAAGAAACAACCTCCTGCCCCCACCGGCATTAGAACCCCGGACCGTCCAGGCCCTAGCCTAGTCTCTACACAGTCTATACTACCCCGGTTACACTGGCATCTTTACGCCACACAGCGCCTCACTGGATATGCACGCTGATGTGGCACGGAAGTCGCTGTGCAGCAGGTGTTGCTGCCCCAGGGTTCATGCAGTATGCCGTCACAAGCACATACATTTTCCTAGTAACTACAAAAATATACCAGGATTATAATGCCAAGCTTACAGACCTTGCATATACACTTCCGAGAATGAGAAAGGTTTCCAAGGGCGAGGACGGAGCGACTGAAATGAACTTCCCGTAACCAGAGCAGACCCAATCACGTCTCTACGTCGATCGGATATGGCTGCCGACATCTCCCTTCTCAAATCCATTAGTTACGCCCAAATTTCCGTGAAGTATAAACATGGGATGTGGGAGGAAGATGACGAAGCTGCGCGTGCGCCGGGCCCCCAGTCATGAGCATTAAAATGTCAGGAAATGTCCCCACAGCCTCTGGCGCTTTCGGTCTCTTTTTGTCTACAGGTGTTACATTCGCGAATACTTCAGAGGATGGGGGGGGGGGGGGGAATCTGAAACACGCTTCTAAGACTTTTCCGTATCTTAGCAACAGCTTTACAACTGATGCCGTTGCTAAAAACGTGGAGATTTACAATCCGTATCTCCATTCGACACTTAACAACCTGAATGGAGCTACGCCTCCACTCTTCCATATGCCTTCATCCCGTGCACAAGGACTTCACGTTTATTGCTTAGGACCACATATTCTCCTCAGCACTGACTGACTTCTCAGACATTATGTCTATACTATTACCTTTCTGTGAGAAAAAGTTTCACACACGCATAAACAGCGAGTCAGGTTTGGTTTAGAACACCTGAATCTTCAGGTTCCTAACCAAAGAAGACTAAACACTAACTGGTGACTAAGTCTCCCGACACTTAACCCATCAAAGTGTAAGTCAGCCGGCCTGGATCTACCGCCACTTTTCACACTAAAATTCTACACCTTTCCCGCTCAACATGTATTTATATATTGCATGTGACCGAAACAACAAACAAGCAAACCACGTTCTCTATGAGGTATGAACAATCTCCATTCACTCCTATAATGGATATCAGCGGTCCAAGTATTTCCCACAAATATAGGAGCCACCTCATAGTTCTAGGCACCAGAAAGGCAACATGAATTAAGTTCCACACTGAGGGCCCACAATTATTAGGCGCCACCGTACAAAATGTAGTTTCCCGGACTACCTGGCAACCGAGATTTGTCCACCCCTCTGATATATTAATATATTTCACACTTATATTCATCTACATGCTCCTCTGATCAGAAGGACAAGCTGGCGACGACCGGGAACTTTCAAAAAAGCGGCGCCCTTTGGGAAATCTGGCATCATTCCCTGTTACACTCAGTGTGTTTCTGAAACACGTCACGGGCTTCAGCTAACCTGTCCACATCTCGACGGCAAAAAGCTTCTGATCGCGTCCCTCCCTGATGCTCACGTCACTTACAGAGCACACGAACACACTGCACTTTTCGGGCAGCTAAATACTTGTATTTGCTACCTGCACCGCCATTAAACATTACTTCTGTCCACACAGCGTTCTGAGCCCCCCATTATCTTCACGACCAACGGCGATTATATCCCCAAAACTGTTTCGCCTTCGTAATGGAAAATGTGTTTACTGTGCGGTACGAACTGAATTCTTATATACAGTGCATTTATAATTTAAATAATAAATGTCATGGTTAACTCCCATTCCAGTACGGTTTCAAGCTAAACTGTTAATTAAATTCACGCTGTACTTCATCACTGTCGTGCAGCGCAACCTGAAGGTCAAAATTCAACCCGAATACTTTTAACTTCTGAATTCTTTCCTCTGCTGTACATTCGAAACAGTTTCCACAAAGCTTTCGCCCGAAGCAGCAGCTGATGCTGCCTGCAAGACCTTTAGCGCCATACAAATTCCTATCAATGTCACTGGAATGTTATCTGCCGCTCTCACATCATGCCGCAAATAATGAAGGGCCGGCCCTCTTTGCGTGTTCCAATTACCCGCTTTTTTGACGGCCTCAGATGCAGATTAAAGGAGTTAACCAAACACATGTTTATGTAACACAAACAAGCTAATTTCCTGTCAACCAAACAGATCACACACACACACACCATCCATATTTAACTGACCCATTAAAAGCATACCACATGACCACGCAGGCCCCTGTAACAGAACGCTCACTGCAACCTTGCCCATTCATTCTAGTGTATTGCGTCATATACACGTTTCACCTTCATACGACCCTCGCACGTCACAGACCACGGCAGATTAACAAACGAAATTTAATTTGTCACCCTCCGCCCCCCAAAGAGATGATTTTCTATTGAGAATATAGCAGGTGATGTAATTGGGAACAGAACAAAAATCCTGCATGTTACGCAATCGTCATCGTCCTATGCCAAAAAATTGTACTGCGTGGAAACGCAGCGGAAGTAAAATGCTCATCGGACGGTTATAGCAAACTGAGAAACGTCTACAAATAATGTCCAAACACAGGTAAGATTTAAACCATCAGTTACCAATCTTAAACATGGAACGACATTAAATTTCATTAAAGATCCACTATTGTGGGATGTGTCGCCATCTACCTTGGTGGAAACCTACTGACACTACATGAACGCAGTGGTACAGCTACCCTGAAGATGGAGGCAGTAGGTTCCTCGGGAGCACCAGTACATTGCTACCAGACTAAACGGCGTCACACCCCCAAAATACGATAACTTTTACAGCCACCGACGTGAAAAGTAAAAATCTCGTTTACATTTCACGATTTAACCCTATATTACATAGTGGCAAGTACATGCACCACCTGCTTTCACTTTAACCTTTTAAAGCCTAGCGGTAACTTTACGTACCACCAGGTTTAACATTAAAAAATTCTACGTGGTGCCCACATTGCGTTTATGTGTTTTGTACGGATCTCAGAACAAACAGCAACTTTTGCCTTATAAAACATTAAGAGACTGGTTTTTATAACCGAAGTGGAGAGTGTTTACAGCGCGGTACGCACCGAGTCCATATATAAAACAGATATGCTTCGTCTTTAAAGGGTTAAAAAACAGTACATTGGTTTACCCGCGGACTGTACTTAGTCGTGATTGAAAGCGAACAGACTGTTTGAATGTTATTACGTGCAGTTTCAGTGGCTAAACCCCATCCCACCAACAGGTATAACATTCAATCAACACTGATAATGAAGCTGTTACATTCGGTCGATATAGCAGTAACCCACCTTGTCTCCTTAGGCACCTTAACTACGTAATACAGGATTCCTCCGTGACTGGCAGCCATACTCGGCATTTCTGTTCCTGTTGCACGAGCTAAATAGATGCACGGACACAGCACAGTAACTACACATTCACCCAGAGATTCAACTTTTACACTGACTTCTGAATCCCAGTTGCACGTCCACAAGCACGCCGTCTAAATTTGGGTCCACCATCACGCCTGCCCACACAGTGTTTATGTACGTCACTTTTTGCTGTGTTCCGTAAGTGAAGGTAAATCATGCGGCCACCAGCTCGCGCTCTTGTCGGTGTCACCTGGATACTTGGATGCTACTCCACCTCCGTTCTGGTGATACTGAATGTTGTAACTATCGATCTAAACCTACAACGAATATGGCCGACCCCTTGGAAGAACTGGATGGTACGCGCATGCGTCGTACCGACTGCTTTTGTTGTTTATGGAAGATGTTGCAACTGCTCGGAAGTTGTAATTAAGACTTATGTTAGCTTTTCAGGCCTATTTTGAATAGTCTTTCAAATAACTTCCCGTAGCTGCAACAATCGTTCGTAGACGGGAACCCCAACTCTGCAGTTCATCCCACCAGCACCCGACCTACTTACGCGGCACCCAGCAGCAACCCAATTACAAGACGTACGAATGAAAAATTCACACTTATTAACAAGCTGACCTTTCGAACATGACTCGAGAGATCCGTGGGATGGGGGGGGGGGGGGGGGGGGGGGAGAGTTTATGAGACGAATTTCTTACGGGAGGAAACTGGTATAATCCTTTGGCACGAAATGTTTGCAGACCATGCCCGTTCGTCCTACTAGGCGAAGTAGGGTGAAGAGAAGGTAAAGCGATGGGAGGCCCGGGTTCGATCCCGGGTCAGTCCATGTGGGATTTGTGGTGGACGAAGTGGCACTGGGACAGGTTCTCCCCCCCCCCCCGAGTACTTCGGTTTTCCCCCGTCAATTTAATTTCACCGGTGCTCCATTACTAGGAAAAGGATAAAAAATAATAATAATCATCATCTTCATCTCAGGGTTGCACAAGAAGCCTCAAGGCTGCGGTGCGTCCGTAGCGTCTGCTGCGGGGCCCTTCACCACTAAAAAAAAGCGTTGGGAAGTGAAGACGGTTAAGTGACAGGAAAGAGGGTGAGTAGCAGCGTCGTGTAGCAGTTGACGCCGAGATACAACACGCGGCCAATAGATCTGTAGCCACACAGATCTATTGGCCAACACAACAGCACCAAAAATATTCACGTAAGAAAACAGAAGCACTGTAAGATTCTACTAAGATTTTGTATGATTTTAAGAAGATTTTCAAAAATTTAAGATTTTCAAGATTTTAAGATTTTTAAGATTTTACGAAGATTTTTAAGAATAACACAAACACCACGTTTTAATGGTCTAAGAGTTTTAGATAGTGAATTGAGGTACACCTCCCTGATGATGGCAGCTACCCGAAACATGTCGGAGGAAAAAACAGACTGATTATGTACTGAAATTGTGCATTTAGTTGGTTTTAATTACAACATTTATATTAATGCGCGGAAATGAATAACATAAAGCCTCGATTCAGCTGGGTTAACCCTCCTTTCAGTCCCAAGTTCAGACAAGTAACACGTAAAAATTAAGCTCCTACGTCATGAAAACACAATGCGGCTCCATTACAAATAGCAAAAGGCTTAATACTGTTTCGGGAAGCAATAAAGGCTACATTCTGAGGAAAATGCAGAACACACAGTTGCACAGCATGGAACAATTAGAGTTCTTCCCCCTTTAAAATTAACGAATAACTTGCGTGATAAAAGACCCAGCTCGTACCACGCAGTAAACACACTCCGTCTCGGTCATAAAAACCAGTAAGTTAATGCTGTATAGGGAAATAATCGCTGTTTGTTCTGAGATCCACACAAAAGACATAAATACACTGTGTGAGCAGAACGTGGCATTTAAAGACCCAGTCCGTACCGCGCAGTAAACACGCTCCGTCTCGGTTATAAAAACCAGTCAGTTAATGCTGTATAGGGAAATAATCGCTGTTTGTTCTGAGATCCACACAAAACACATAAATACACAGTGTGGGCAGAACGTAGAATTTGTGAATGTTAAACCTGGTGGTACGTAAAGTAACCTCTGAACTTTAAAGGGTGAAACACATGAGGCAGTTTTCTTACGAAAATAAGCATACGGAAACTTTTACCAAAGTCCCCATTCAGCGTACGTCACAGGTTCAAATTTCGGTCGGGACACCGACTGCACTGAACATTTTCGTCGTTTTCCTCAGTCCCTCCAGACAGTGCCTCAAATTAGACCACAACCACCCCCTTCCACACCCTAATGGGCTGCTTACAACTCTGGTGACGAAACTCTACTAACAATCCGAACATTTCCATACATAAGACTGCTGCTTAGTCTCGTGAAATGCGGTAAACATTTCTGGAACATCCTATAGCCCGAACAGCGACGGTTACGTAACAGACCGGTCATCATTGTTCATGCTCACACCCGATATCTCTCCTGTAAGCATTCACACAAAGGGGAGGCAGGTCCTGATCTCCGGCGGTTACAGAAGCGAGAACTTTCCAACCCTCTTTACTGCCTTCCCTCGCCTACTGCTTGAATCAACCCATTATCGTTTAATGGAGTCACAAAAACTCGACACCTTTGTGTCTGCAATGATACTGACCCTAATTTCAACCCCATACTGCGTGAACATCGTCATTTAACATTCCGACATCGTATTCTCATACATAGAATTAACCGGTTCTTACTGGTAATTGAGAATATATATATATGTGTGTGTGTGTGTGTGTGTGTGTGTGTGTGTGTTTCAGGCTTCGTTCATTTTTTCTTTTTGCGTTACAATTACTTACAACAACAGCAATACATATATTTTAACTCCAAGCAGCCGAATAATTTTCTGAGCCAACAGTTGCCTAGCCAGTCAAAAAATCCCGGTCTTTTACGGAACCCAGCTGTACAGTATCTTGTTCACAACACGCCATTGGTCACTATCCTGTACCGAATACATCCATCGCAAACCCTCACGCCCAATCTCATGATCCATCTCCAACCCGTTCTTCCGAATAGTCCCTTTTCCTACAGTTCCTACAGGTTTTCCCTCCACACGCGTTACATACCCCACAGAACTCATCCTGAGACACTAGGTGGTGACAAAATGCTGCACAGCGTCAATACGCAGCTGTGGGCTGCGAGGCGATATATCCCGGTTTGTACCTGCAGAAACTGAGTTAACCCTTTAAAGACGAAGCGTATCTGTTTTATATATGGACTCAGTGCGTACCGCGCTGTAAACACTCTCCACTTCGGTTATAGAACCGACCTCTTAATATTTTATAAGGCAAAAGTTGCTGTATGTTCTGAGATCCGTACAAAACACATAAACGCAGTGTGGGCACCACGTAGAATTTTTTAATGTTAAACCTGGTGGTATGTAAAGTTACCGCTAGGCTTTAAAAGGTTAAACCACGTGAAACCAGTTACGATAGCCGCTGACCAGTCGGATTTTCGAACCAGTCAAATTCCGAGCGCCGCTTTAGTGGCCTCTCTGCTGTACGAAGGCTGACTCTCGGTTTCGTACGTTTCTAACGGCAGAATTGGCAAATACGTTCCGGCCAGGAGGCGCTTCGCGATAAACCGCGACACAGTTCACGGAGATCGCAAATTGTGCGTTATCGCGCCGCTGTTGGTGAGGCCCCGGCAGGGAGTGCAGTGCTCAATTACAGCACTAGGAAAGATCACTTAAATTTAACCTTTACAGCCTAGCGGTAACTTTACATACGACCAGGTTTAATATTAAAAAATTCTACGTGGTGCCCACATTGCGTTTATGTGTTTTGTACGGACCTCAGAACAAACAGCAACTTTTGCCTTATAGAACACTAAATGATTGGTTTTCATAACCGAAGTGGAGTGTTTACAGCGCGGTACGCACTGAGTCCTTACATAAAACAGATACGCTTCGTCTTTAAACGGTTAATGCGTTCTTCCTTAAGGTATACGAGTAGACTAGCGGATAATATTAAAAGTTTCGTTTCATAGCCCTTACCTCTTCTACCTACTCACAGCAGGTGTCCAGGTTGTTTATTTTCACTTGATCACACTCAAACACACATCACAGTCCGTAGGACTCCTCTGGACGAGGGATCAGCCCGTCGCAGAGACCTCTACCTGACAGCACAAACACTCACAAGAGACAAACATCCATGCCCCCGGTGGGATTCGAACCCACGATCCCAGCAAGCGCTCGGTCGCAGACCTACGCTTTAGCCTGCGCAGCCACTGGGATCAGCGGATAATATTAAAACGTATCTTAAACAGCATGAAAGGGGTCTATATGGATACGTTTGGCTCAGGGCAGGGCCACGTGACGGGCTGCTGTCAACTCAGTAATGAACATTCACTTTCCACCAAATACGGAAAACTTGACTAGCTGAGGAACTATCAGCTTCTCAAGAAGGACCCTGCTACATGGAGCTACTCTGTTTTCTCCTTGAGCGAAACCCTTCTTCTATATTACCGATTATACAGAAAATCTGTCCCTGTGTACGCCGTGAAGATACAAACAGCGCCAGTAATTCTTTAACTTCACACTAAATGGTCAGTGATAATACTGACGCCCCGGCTGCTTTACCATCGGTGAAAGCGTCCCCAGGCCTACATTAAAGAGGGGGCTGGGTAGGCACCACAGCCACCCTGGGCACTTTTTAGCCCTGGCGGGGATCGAACAACCATTCCTCGGTCGCCCAGCCCGAGGCATAGTCATACACGCTACGCTAACAGTGGAAAAAATAACAGTGAAGTAACTTGCACCACTGCCACCGGGTACGAACTCATTTGCAATTTAATTAATTAATTAAATAATATCTGAGTATAAGAATAACAGGTTAGTTGAGGCACTGCGCTACAAACCGGAAGGGTCGCGGGTTCGATTCCCGATGGTGTCACTGGAATTTTTCATTGGCATAATCCTTCCGGTCGCACTATGGTCCTGGGGTCGACTCAGCCTCTAACGGAAATGAGTACCAGCAATATTTCCTGCGGGGTAAACGCGGCCGGTGCGTAGGGTTGACAACCTTACCACCTTCAAGTGCCGACTGTCTTGAATCTGGGAGCCTCAACCTCCTGGAACCCTCAGGGCCTGTCCAGGCCTGTACAGGGATTGCTTTACCTTTTTATAAGAATAGCAATGTTACCTTTCATAACAACCTTCTCTGAAGAAGTGTGTGCTTTTAGGCTGCACGCAAACAGGAGAAGAGATGGTGACAGTGTCAATGAGCCTACTAAATGTCACTGTCACTGTGAGACCCTTAACCCTGTAAAACTTTGTGGTTGCTATACGCGTGCTGCCACCTTTAACACTAAATCTGTTCTACACTATGTGGACAGAAACCCACACAGTGTATATATATATTTTGTACGGGTCTCAGAACACACAGCGATTACTCCCACGTCTGATTGGTCTTTATAACTGAAGCATGTTTACTGCGCGGTACGAGCTGAACCTTCAACTATAATTCAAGCACCCACACTGCACAGTACGCGTCTCGTAACGTGGTTGTTCTTCCAAAATTACCTCCCTATTTCCACCCAAGCGATCTAAGGCGTGGGTCTGCGGCCGTTCGCTTGTTGGGATTGCAGGTTCGAATCTCGCCGGGGGCATGGATGTCTGTCTCTTGTGGGTGTTGTGTGTTGTCAGGTAGGGGTCTCTGCGTCGGGCTGATCACTCGTCCAGAGAAGTCCTACCGAGTGTGATGAATCTGAGTGTGATCGTAAAGCCCTGGCCCAAACGCAACCACGGCATTGTGAAAATTCCGTCATAATGCAACCCTCCAAACAGAAAATTCAACACAAATGTTCAATTCCTCACCTGTGTTCTCTACACACCAACACTCCGCTTCCAGTCACCCTACTTTCGTCACTTGCCAACGTTTCACCTTGCCTACAGACTACCTTTTACCCGATAGACGGGCGGGCACAGCCTGGAAACCTTTAGAGAAGAAAATTCTCCCCTCCCCCACGACAACAACAGATGTACAGCACCTCCCTGCATTCACCCGCTTCTCTCCCCTCTCTCTTAGTCTTGCAACCGTTACCTCTGCCAAAAAGCACATAAGCAATATTTGACTCCAAAACACATGACAGTTTATAACAACAATATCCACTTACATCGTAACACAAATGTATTGTGCTGCACCGCGATACAACCCATCACTTCCTAGGGGTATTTTTAGGTGTAACAGTGGACAAATATCCCTAAATACAATAATATAAAAAAGTACACACTTCGGGAGTTCATGACTTGCGTCTAGTGGAACAGAGGCCATATTATATTGGAGGACAACTTTGTGTTAGCAAATATCCAATTTACAACGATACGTACATCAAGTGCCATTAGACTGGGTCGAATACCTCCAAACTGCAAGACATATAACATAAGCCTAATATTAGCCAGCGGGCACTCAGACGAGAAGAGTCGGACGCTCGCCCAGTAAAGTCGGGCTACAAATAATGCAAAAGTTCCGCCTCACTGCTGCGCTCTACCGTACTGAACTGTCACCACTTCGTACTGCGTGACGTCACACCATCTGAAATAACAATGCAAATATCGCCGGGCAGTAACGGATATGCATTGCTTGCGAGAAGACGCCTTCATGCCGACATGAGGAGAACACTGATCTACCTGTCACACTGTGTCACAGCAGACAATTAACTTGCCACAGAACCGCGTTTTATCATTTGTACTTTGAATAGTAACATTCCGAAGCCCATTACTATGACGTACATAAGCGAACTGCGTAAAGAAGACCCTGTGAACGCCAAGAGAGCACATAAGGGGAGCAGAAGTATAACTCCACTTATTCTTACTTCTCGGCACTAACGGGAGGCGAGTGCTAGGATCAAGCTCCGGCCCCTTTACTCCCGAGGAAAGAGCGCCGATGGGCCCCAAAGCTGATCTGGATATATTGGACGGACTCAAAATCTTTTGCCCCTGCCGGACACCAAACCCCGGATCGTCCAGCCCGCAGGTGTCACTATACCAACCGAGCTGTAGTGGCTCCCACCACATGATGATTAACTCTTTTCGTTCACTCCGCAGTCCGTCTTAAGACAGGTCCATAGCCTCTTCCAAAGCGAGTTCACCACAGAGTGCGATCTGGTGCTTCCTCTTTCCGTTTCGAGTATCCTCTCGTTTCCTTAAGGCCATCCAGTGGCTGCTTACAATTTCTTCCTCGTCTTACCGTCACTTCTACCCTTTCTTCAATATACGTGTTTTAGAAAGCACTTACTACGCAAGATGTGACCAATCCAGTTAGCCTTAATTTTTTTTATTGTAAGTAGGATATTCCCCTCCTCCTTGACTGTGTTTAAACCTTCATTTTTCACACGATCGGTCCAGCTGATCTTCTTCATCCTTCTCCAGCACCACATGTGAAAACTTCCCAAGTATTTATGATCTACTTTCCGAAGTGTACATGTTTACCGGTATTACGAATACAGAACTACCGCCTCTGCAGACGGTCGCGGCACCAGTTTAAAAACCTTCAATACCCAGTGGTTACTGCATGTACAGTGCCACCAGGTTTAACACTAAACAAAAGTCTACGTTCTGCCCACACAGTGCTATTTGACACCCGAAGAATTGCGGTTCGATTCCCTACAAACGCACAAATTTATTTACTGCTCTGCGAGTCCCCAGACCTGCTCTGACGTCCACCCAACCTCCTGTTCAATGAATACCGGGGGTTGTTCCAGGAGGCAAAGCGGCCGATGCATGAAACTGACCACTCACCTCAATCTAGCGCCGACGTCAAGAATGAGTGGAGCTGTACCTCTACTCCCCTCTGTATATCCTAAGGCATATTATGGGGTGACCTTTACCTTTATCGTCTCATTTTATTACTCATAAGTTACACTTTACTCTTCCATTTCAATATGGTTCTCAGTTTTGATATTCTGTTCCTCTGCAGCCTCCATCAAACGCTGCAGCTTAATAACTTGTGTTGCCATCGGCTTTTTATTTAAAATGGGCGTCTATGACTAGTTGTTTTCTTGCACATACGCCCTCCAGCGTCACAGCATTCTTCCCCTTTATGCTTCCATTTCATATTCCAGCTGCTTCCACACAAAACCCTTCTCTATCTTCAGCAATGCACAGAAACGTCGCGCCTGAAGACGCTGCCATTCAAGACCAAAAGTGGAATTCCCTCCTTTCATGAACGGATTCGTATAGATCGCATAATACACGCTAAAAAGAAAAGCCTATCTGTTTTCACGTAACATTCACTGGAAGGCGGTAACAACGCCGGTACTGTAGACTCAACGATGTAGACAAACTGCGATATATCGTAGTACACCTTAATGGAGTCGGTTTCGGGTACTATTCACTGCTGCAAGAAACATGTTCAGAGTGCACCAAATTACTATATTAATTATTCATGGCTTGTTTAAACCCTTAACCGTTTAAAGCCTAGCGGTAACTTTACATACCACCAGGTTTAACATTAAAAAATTCTACGTGGTGCCCACATTGCGTTTGTGTGTGAACAAACAGAAATTTTTGCCTTATAAAACATTAAGAGACTGGTTTTTATAACCGAAGTGGGGAGTGTTTACAGCGCGGTACGCACTGAGTCCTTATGTAAAACAAATACGCTTCGTCTTTAAACGGTTAAAGCACAATGGGCAACCACTTACAAAACGCAAAGGTAACACTGCCGGTGTGCACGCCAGGAGGGCACTTGGGAGGGGCAGAGGTATAGCTGCACTCATTACTGTCTCGGCACTACGAGGAGGTGAGTGGTCAACTTCACGCCCCGGCCTCTTTACCCCTGAGGAAAAAACCGCCGGTACCCAGTACGGACTCGGTGGGCCCCACAGCAGGTCTGGAATCTCTGAAGAAGGGAAAAATGTGTCGCCCCAGTCGGAAAATCAACCCCGTATGCAGCTCACAGTTAAGTCACTATGTACCCCCCCCCCCCCCAACCCCCGTGCCGTGTATCGCGTGATTGTAAGAATAAACTGCCATTCTTTCTCCATACAGGCTTCGCCTGTCAGTTTCTTTACTGCAAATACAATGAGGTGGGAAATATTATGTGCCATGAATTTCGGTCTAACAAGTTTAATAGTCTCGGAAACCCACAGTAAGTCAAAATTGCGAACAAATGCTACATCTTTCACGTCTGCTGCAGCCTCAGAACAGTCTGCTTTCATGTGACCTTACCTTTGACCCTTCCAAACGTTTTACTTTCCCAACAGCCTGCCTTCACCAGACAGTCTACACAGGCAAGCAATTCAGGAAAATCAACGCAGTACTTGTTAGACAGGTGTAATGAAACTGGACGACTCTGTTCCTTGGTATTATCTTTCATGCAACCACAGAACAAAATCTGTTACAACAAACACACGCAAGGCCGCCCATCGCCAAAAGAAATGCAGCAATGAACAACCGGTATATAATGCCCATCTCTAGAGGCCATTATTTTATCTGACAACTGTCGAAAGTCACTTCTTGTTGGCTAGTTTTGACTTATACAACTTCGACGCGCAATGAACGTGTTTGGTAGCTGTAACAGCGGAAAACATTTCCAGCATTTTCTTTACATATCGCGCGTAAAAACGCATAATTAATTGCAACACATTCAACTGAAATGCATGGACCCCGACTCACGGCACACCGAATAACGACGATTGCTGCAATGCCTGCGGTCACGCGGAACGCTCTGACTGACAAGTGGTGGCCGTTCTCCGATAAAGTATCGTCCGTGTGTAAAACCCGGTTCGCTTCTGAAGGAATCTCGTAACAGTCATCACTCGCATACAGAGGATAAAGTTGGCTAATCAGCCTGTCTTTTGATAGCAAACACTGCAATAAGACCCTGCGTCTGGTTTACACTGTGTCATCACAGTTCAGGATGAATTAACATGAGTGAAACATGGGGCCTGGTTGTTTAATAAAGTAGCAGATAAATTCCATACGGCAAGTTCTCGTGAGACTGCAGGGGGACAGATACGCTAATGGGAACTATAAAAGTACATCGCGAAGACACCAGATGTCGTACATAAAAACCAACCCTCAGTGCCCCCACATGTTGCACAACAGGCGACACCAGTACAATGAACTATACACGTGACGTAACAATCGTGAAACACTTATCTAACCATTTCAAGAACACCTTCATTTTAAGGCGGGCCTGAACAGGACTTAACATTGCAGAGCAGGCGGCGTCGTCGGCCGCAACGCAGCAACGATGTCGTCCGCTCTATGGCAAGCAGTCCGGCGATAAAGAAAAAGCCTCTCTGAATACAGACTGTTGATGCAGAAACTATAAAAAGGTTCCGCTTTAATCTGGACAGCATGTATAAGGCGTATGGAAGCGATATACAGAATGTAACGTGTTCACAACTCCCTATAACTTTTGTTCGTCGTTCCAATAAATATTTCGCTAGTTTCCCTCAACATGGGCACAAAATGTATACAGGCTTGCCTGTCTGCTACATCTGTCCGATTTAAACCAGAAGTTGTGCCAAAAAAGTTTCTCCCGTTTCAAACTTCACGTAAATTCTTTCAGCTATTTTTTACTTGCGGCATTTGAGGTTCTCACAGCGGTATTGCTGACGATTCAGGTCAACCGGGATACGATGCTCTGTTTCGGGCGAGAGCTTCCCGACGTTTCGAAGGATCGATTTCTTTATATTCAGGGTCAAACGGTCTGAGAACACAAACGCATAACGATCCTTCGAAACGTCTGGTACTACTTGCCCACCGACAAAGCGTCGTGTCCCACACGGCCTAAGAGTCTCTTTTCGAATTGCTACATGCTGACGGAGGACTGACGGACAGACGCAGAGAAACCAACGGCGGCAATTTTACAACTTTTCACTTGAATGTGTCAAAAAAAATCGCTGGACCTAGGAGAGAAGGCCCCAAAGGTCAGATTCAAGATTACAAGATTAAAAAAAAACCAAATGCTGAATTCAAAACAGCCAAATGTTACTGTACAAACACGCAACGCGCGACATCACACCTTACCCCTATGTTTCGCTCTTGACACTGGCTTATCAAAATCCTACCGTATTCACCCTGTCACACGAAGAAACAAACAAAAAATCCCTCCGAAACGTTAAGAAAACCAACCATGGACATGTTTAAAATACCAGTCACAAAGACTGGTATGAACTACTTAAAAATTTAGTCCGTACCTCATGAAAGCACAATGCGTCATTACAAAGACAAAACGCCTACCGCTTAATGGTGCACAGGGAAACAATCTCTGTCTATTGTAAGGATGATATGGAACACATGAATACATTCTGTGGCTGACATGAAGTTTCTTAACGTAACAGAAGGTGATGCATAAAGTAAACCGTACGGCTTTAACGGTTAAGTAGAACTCTCTCGATGCATGTATTTGAAGACTGCAGGTCTTTAGGCCTTCCCCGTATCTTAAGGGCAAGGCTTTCAAATTACCTTCTTTTCAATTTCCTGTGATGAACCAACCATTCAACGTCCTATTCAAAGACATATTTAATCCTGTTCTCAGGGTCTCCTGTCTTGTGCCAGTGACTGCCATAATTATTCCTGTTCTCATAGCTTCCTGTCTTGTGCTAGTTACTGTCCCAGTTTAGCCCCAGAACAGTCGCCTGTGGGCGAAACTGTCTGTCAGCGTCATCAGCGAATATCACAACGTGAACCGTGTCTGAACCCCAAACGGAGAGAGAGGCGAGCTAAGTGGTTACGTGCTTCTGTGATCCGTCAGTATGACTGACGCAGCGTTGGGCCATAAACCGAAGTGCACACTTGCAGCTGCCGACTGTAGACGTATTGCAATATGTGTCTACAAATAGAAACACTTTACACACGCGCCCGAAAGTAGGAAGTGTGCAAACACAACTTTTGTGGGAGTTCTGGGTTTGACTAGAACTGGTGGGGCCGATGTGGAAGAAAATACGTGGGATGTCCTCATGAAATACCAATTTACTTAAGTAATATTAAAAAAGATTCCAGCTAGCAAAAAGCACACTGACTCCATACCCAATATCAACTGCTTAATATAGTTTAACCTTTTAAAGCCTAGCGGTAACCTTACATAGAACCAGGTTTAACATTACAAAATTCTACGTGGTGCCCACATTGCGTTTGTGTGTTTTGTACGGATCTCAGAGCAAACAGCAACTTTTGCCTTATAAAACATTAAGAGACTGATTTTTATAACCGAAGTGGAGAGTGTTTACAGCGCGGTACGCACTGAGTCCTTATATAAAACAGATACGCTTCGTCTTTAAAGGGTTAAATCGAGGTTTTCATATTCTGAGAATCATAAATACACCGCATGAAAAATGCCGTGTTTCTGAATGCTAAAGTAACTGGAACATGTAGTAACCCTACAAGAGCAGTGACAACTAGACGTACCGCATGCGTTAACATTCTGAAGCTCTCGCCATTTTGTCCCTATAGCATTTATGAGTTTCGTATGATTGTAACAATAAACAGGGAGTTTGCCCAACTCTCCTGCACGGCATTAACCCTTTAAAGACGAACTGTGTTCATTTTTACATAAGGATTCAGTGCGTACCGCGCAGTAAACACTCTCCACCTCGGTTATAAAAACAATCAGTTAATGTTGTTTAGGGTAAAAGTTGCTGTTCGTTCTGATATGCATACAAAACAAACAAATGCAATCTGGGCACCACGTAGAATTTTTTAATGTTAAACGTGGTGGTACGTAAAGTAACCGCTAGGCTTTAAAAAGTTAACAGATTGGTCTTTACAGACGAACATAACTGTTGTCTGTGAAGTACGAACCGAGCCTTTATGCCATTTAGAAAATGTTTGTGTAATTTAGATGGCATCCCTACTTCAGAGTTAAATTAGTACACATGTTAAACGGCAGCCGAGACTGATTTTAAATTGTGGAACGGAAATTTTGATACAGTCCTGACTGACAGCATACAGAAGTTAGAAGTCTGTGGACTGTAATGTCCCGGCTGTGTTTGTGAACTGCTGAAAAGCTTGGATCATTCCGGTCGACGACGACGACGACGACGACGATGATGATGATGCCAAAAAAGGCCTAACAACGTCTTACAGGATCAGTCAAAACACCCTCCCACACTCGTTAATGCCAACAGTTTATTGCTGTGGTCACACTGAACATGTAACGAGTTTTATTTCCCGTGTTCTGATCTGTGTGTGTCCAAAATATTACTCTGGATAACCCCACATCTTGTTAGACGTACGACGTCACTAGTTAGCTCACATTCCCACAGCACTCGAATGATTCCCATGGCTGATCTCTTGGTCAATATCACGGTCATGCGGCAATTTTCCCTCTCAAAATGGCGCTCACGGACGAATGTGCCTTCCTTCGTTACCAACAACAACTCATTTGAACACACAAAACAGACAACCACCCAATTACTGAACAAGCATTCTTATACATGCTTAACATTTTAAAGCCTAGCGGTAACTTTACGTACCACCAGGTTTAACATTAAAAAATTCTACGTGGTGCCCACATTGCGTTTATGTGTTTTGTACGGATCTTAGAACAAACAGCAACTTTTGCCTTATAAAACATTAAGAGACTGGTTTTTATAACCGAAGTGGAGAGTGTTTACAGCGCGGTACGCACTGAGTACATCCCGTCTTTAAAGGGTTAAAGCGATGTGCAACGCTGCGGTACAGTTGGTACAGAACTGTATGCGATTCGAATCCTCATTCAGTCTTATATATAATAACATGAGTGACACTGAATTCATAGTTTGGGTATTATCCATTATGTAAGTTTAAGATCTTATACATTTCTATACCCACTAAAAAAGCAACCATATCCCGGGCGAAGAACAGGTACCCTACTTGTAAATTATACAAAAAAGTACATGTGCACGCACTACAATGACAATCTCTAAGCTACTGAGGTGGTTTCGTATGACGCCATAAAGACATGCCTTAACGAATGTCGATGTGTTGACGCGAAGACTGTACAGTGCTGTACTGTACTGTACTGTACTGTACTGTGCAGTACTGTACTCTACTGTGCTCTACTGTACTGTACTGTACTGTACTGTACTGTACTGTACTGTACTGTACTGTGCTGTGCTGTGCTGTACTGTACTGTGCTGTACTGTGTAGTACTGTGCAGTACTGTGCTGTGCTGTACTGTGCTGTGCTGTACTGTACTGTGCTGTGCTGTACTGTACTGTGCAGTACTGTGCTGTGCTGTGCTGTACTGTACTGTACCGTAGTGTGCTGTACTGTACTGTACTGTACTGTGCTGTACTGTGCTGTACCGTACTGCACTGTACTTTACTGTAGTGTGCTGTACTATGCCGTACCGTACCGTACTGTACTGTACTGTACTGTACTGTACTGTACTGTGCTGTGCTGTACTTTACTGTACTGTGCTGTACCGTATTGCACTGTGCTGTACTGTACTGTACTGTACTGTACTTTACTGTAGTGTGCTGTGCTGTACTGTACTGTACTGTACTGTACTGTACTGTGCTGTACTGTGCTGTACCGTACTGCACTGTACTGTACTGTACTGTACTGTACTTTACTGTAGTGTGCTGTACTGTGCTGTACCGTACTGTACTGTACTGTACTGTACTGTACTGTACTGTACTGTACTGTACTGTGCTGTACTGTACTGTGCTGTGCTGTGCTGTACTGTACTGTACTGTACTGTACTGTGCTGTGCTGTACTGTACTGTAGTGTGCTGTACTGTGCTGTACCGTACTGCACTGTGCTATACTGTACTGTACTGTACTGTACTGTACTGTACTTTACTGTGCTGTGCTGTGCTGTACTGTGCTGTACTGTACTGTAGGAGTACACAGCTGGAAGCTGCAAATACACGAAACCGCGGCAGGCAAAACTGGATGTACATGGATAAAGGCGGATACGAGACAAAACAGGAGCTGGGATGCGGCTGCTACACAAGCGAGTCTACATGTAAGTTGTGTAACCCTTTAAAACGAAAACTAAACCCAACTGTGTTTAAAGATTCAGTCCGTACCGCGTAGTAAGCACTCCGTCACGTTTATCAAAACCAGCCAGTTAATGCTGCATAGGGAAATATCTGTTTTGTTCTTGAGATCCACACAAAACACTTAAACACACTGTGTGGGCAGAACGTGGCATTTAAAGACCCAGTCCGTACCGCACAGTAAACACTCCGTCTCAGTTATAAAAACCAGTCAGTTAATGCTGTATAGGGAAATAATCGCTGTTTGTTCTGAGATCCACACAAAACACATAAATACACTGTGTGGGCAGAACGTAGAATTGTTGAATGTTAAAAGCTGGTGGTACGTACATTGCCCAATAGGCTTTAAGGGTACAGTGCATGTAGGGAGTCAATCCACCGGTCACTCCGCCCACAGCCAGTCATTATAGCGTGCGCGAAGTAGCGCCAACAGAGCGGACGTAGCATTCGTTAACCCTCTGAAATCTGAAGCAAATCTATATCATACGCGAAAGCTCAGTTCCTACCTCACAGAAAATACACACAATCCTTATTATGAAACCCAGCCTATTAGTGTTGCTTAGGGAAACAATCGCCCTTCTGAGAAAACGTATGAAGGTCATGCTCCCAATGGGCAAGGCGCAACCCTTATTACTGTCAAAGCAATGACACAGACAGTAACTAGCCTTATTACTGTCAAAGCAGGTGACAGTAGCTAACCTCATTACTATCAACGCAGGTGACACAGTTAACTAACCTTATTACTGCCAATGCAAGTGACAGTTACTTGCCTTATTACTGTCAAATCTGGTAACACAGACAGCAACCTTATTACTGTCAAATCAGGTAACAGAGACAGTAACTAGCCAAGTTACTGTCAAAGCAGGTGACACAGACAGTAACCCTATTACTGTCAAATCAGGTAACACAGTAACTAGCCAAGTTACTGTCAAAGCAGGTGACACAGACAGTAACCCTATTACTGTCAAATCAGGTAACACACACAGTAACTAGCGACATTACTGTCAAAGCAGGTGACACCGACAGTAACCTTATTACTGTCAAATCAGGTAACACAGTAACTAGCCATATTACTGTCAAAGCAGGTGACAAAGACAGTAACTAACTTACGTAACAAAGTTAACACGGAAACTCAGTTAAGGAAGAAGCTGCGATATGATGCGAACAAAACAAGTGATGTCTTTTCAGGCGATGACATCACAGCTGTAAGGTACAGGCGCAACAAAAAGTACACAGCTGTTCAGCGTCACGTGACCTTCGGATTACAAAATCGATGTGGGTCACAGGCAGGGGTGGAAAACGGTTTTACAGAACTGAGCTGACGCCTCCAGAGCAGGAGCAACGACTAGCGGAATGGGAAACACGGAAAGACTGCTATGGAGCACTGACAGTGGCTGTCGCTAAATCCTGCACAGCCTAGAGGTTACCGCATACCCGCACATGCCTGCCCATCGTCTCGTATATTCATGAGACCAAACGCAAAGTAAATATTTGTAACGAACGCTCGTGGAACGTGGCTGGTGAAAACTGTGCAAACAGAAGTCACAATGCTACAGTACAATAGTTCGTTCTTGGGTACAAGTGCGAACAACAGAAACCTATACAGCAGTTTACTTCACACCAAACTCTAAACCTGTCACGCCCGCAGAGCATGAGAATATTCTCTGTTTAACGCTCCTCGAAACAAGAAATAACAGTTCTTTTGTTTAGAGGTTCCCAGCCTTCGCCCGCTCGTCCGTCTGTTAAGAGCAGTATTAAGATGAAGATAAGCATGAAGCGTTGTTGGAATGACACTGACAGTGGAAGCAGAAGTACTGGGAGAATAATTCGTTCCAGTGCCACCTGTTCCACCACTAATCCCATATGGACTGGCCTGGGATCGAAATCCGGCTTCTGCGGTGAGAGGCCAGCCGATGAAGCGTGATATTATGCATTAAGATTCAGTTCCTACCTCACAGAAAACAGTCTGTCTCCGTTACACAGACCGACCAGTTAACGCCGTAT
Organism: Coptotermes formosanus; assembly: GCA_013340265.1. Classification (NCBI taxonomy): domain Eukaryota; kingdom Metazoa; phylum Arthropoda; class Insecta; order Blattodea; family Rhinotermitidae; genus Coptotermes; species Coptotermes formosanus. The sequence goes on from BLKM01000822.1 coordinate 839,546, forward strand.
AAAGAAAATAATCGCTGTTTATTGCGTGAATGATGCGAACAGGCTGCAAAGCCTTCGAATGTTCGATGCGAACAGACTGCGGAGCGTTCGAATGTTCGAAGCCAGCAGACTGCGGAGCGTTCGAAAGTTCGATACGAGACGCGACGTCAGGGCAGCGATGCTCCTGGAGATGCAACTCTTCTAACATGTGAAGCTTTGTCGTTGGGCGAGCAGTTACCGACGTGTCGGAGCGTCATAGTAGCTTCATTTTCAAGGTCAAGCAGCCCAAAAATAATAATGCCGAAACCATACGCGTAAATTGGCTAATAACAATGGGGGGAGCGGGCAAACTTGACCATGGGGACTAGGAACTTTATTTTGCAAAGGAGACAAATTTGAAATAGGGGAAAATTGGTTCCATACAACGCAAGTTTTTCATTTTCTTTTTTCTATTTGTTATTTGCCATTATTCAATTCAGTAACCGAAAAAACTATTCCCCCCGCCAATTTAAGCCTATGGCCGAAACAGGTGACACATCGTTACCCTAAGGCACTACCCTACCCTGAGCTACATGATCCAGGTCACATCATACCACCGTAACTGCTAACCTCCAACCTACACCTAGGGCTTCCAAGAAGTGCCCCTCTCTTCTCGTATCACAACCAGGTGCGTATCCAGAATTTTTCGCTGGGCGGGAGGGGGGGGGGGGTGGGTTGCTGATCCTGAGGCTATATATAATTTGAGTTTGATTTTAAAAGTTATATTATAAAAATCATGTCATAACTGCAACATAACTCTGCAACTGCATTTATATACATACAAATATAACTACATGTTCCGTGACTCAAACACAAGTGTCCCATCTTCTTGTTCTTTTAATTTTATTAATCCATTTTTCAAAATTCTAATGTACTAGTAGTCCGCCGATTTCAGTGGCTGATTTTGGCTGAAGGGTAAATCACGTACAACGTTTGATATAATATGTACAAAATCTGTGTTTTTTTAAACTTCGGATTTGGGGAGTTTGGGAAGGCTGCAGCCCGGCACCCGCCCCCTTTGGGGGCGACCCTGATCCCAAGGAAAATTCTTTATGCATTTATAATCTCCCATGCGTGCTACACGCGATGCAGACGTCACCCTCCTTAATATAAAGACTCCGGTACAAATCACGACGTAGCTCATTATGCAGATTTCTCCAGTACCCTATCACTTCCTCCCTCCATATTCTCTCCACCGCCCTGTCGTTCTGACGACCCTCGTCTTGTGATGACGTAAATCGAAGTGGTGATCACCAGACTGGAGGTTCTAGAAGCGGTGGCTATGCAGACAGGCCGCAGCTTCTTCAGGAATGTGATGCCCTTTAGTATCGTAGACATGCAGCGACGTTTCAGAGATACCGGCCTCCATTATTAGCGTAGACATACCAACGTTTCACAGCAACTTGCTGCCTATTATCGTGGTAGATATATAGACGTTTCTGAGAAACCTGCTGCCTCCATCGCTGTACAATACACAGACGTTTCAGGGGAACCTGAGTGCCTTTGCCACCGGTGTAGACGTACTAACGCTTCTGGGAGATTTATTGTCTCCGTCTTAAGAGCAGCTGATTCATTAACCTTGATGATAGAGACAGCAGGTTCCTCTGAAACGTCAGTGTATATATATATATACACACACACAAGACTAGAAGACGTTACGTGTTACAAGGCTGTTATATCCGGAAGTGGCGACTGTTTAGAACCGTAAGAAAGACACTGGTGATTTATGTTATACTGCTATGATCTTCACACGAGCCGCACATAATAGGGGCAAAGTTCAAAATATGTTAATGTATAAGGCCATAAGTTAACATCAATAAATATTCGTAACTACAATGGCTGGTGGCTGTCTCGGTACGTGACAACCTTCCTCTGCCACAGCCGTCTGCACAAACATATGGAAACGTTCCAAATTGCGTTAGACAGACATACATTACCAACTGCAAACTTCCTACATCTTACAGTAGGCGGTACGTACACACGTGCTGTGATTTCATGGACCAACTACCCTGTTACACGCCGTACTGACAAATGTTAACACCCTGCAACATATCTCCAACACGGATGCTTTTTTAAACAGATGAACAACACATTTCATTGCATGGTTGGTAGACTCAGTAAGTGGCACGAAATGTTCATGTATGCTGCGTATGCTTAAAGAGTTACTGCTACCTGAACACATACAAAATTTAAACTGAAACCTCGCACAAAACGCCTTTACTAAAATATCGATAGGAAAATAGTGATTTTAGACGATTACTATTGATAAAAACTATCGATCTGTTTGAACGTAAAATTCTTTTACGTACATAAATCTTCAAAACAATAAATCTGGAGGCGTGCTTTAAGCTAAACGTGACACGCCGACGCCGGCACAACAGGGTCTTCGTTCTGTGATACATTTCACATCACTGCCGGCATCTCATCACAGCATCAATAGATTTATCAATAACAAATACGAAACAGCTGGGAACGTTTCCTAATCGAGCTACGGAAAGGTAACAGTCACCCCATGACATGCCTGTGCAGGAGCATTGAGGCAATGGAAGGCCAGCTCCAACCCCTTCGCAACCTCGGCGCAAGCAGGAGGCGGGGGGGGGGGGGGTGGTGGTGGTGGTGGTGGTGGTGGTGGTCAGCACCACAATTGCGCTACTATCCTGCCAATGGCCTGGATGGACTGAGAAAAACCACGGCCTATCAGTCAGCCTAATTTGGTCCCGCATAAAACTTTACAGACTAAACGCTACATTAACCTGCTAGGTTTTTCTATTATATGATGTTACTGAATTGGCAAAGAAGCGGTCGTGGCCGAATTTAATTATCTAAACGCGAAGACGCATTCAAAACAGTTAAAGACTACGCAGCGGAAGATTCGGCTAGTAAAGAAACGAAGAGGATCTGGAAGGAGCCGGTGCTAGCCCGCTACGTCTGGAAGGCCTGAGGAGACCCACGACAAAACACAATCCGGACAGCCAATATGAAGCACATGTGACAACTGCACTGGGTACAGACACGTCGGGAAGCCAGACGCTGGGCGGGAGAAATGCCAAGGGGACTGACATTTGCACCAACTGCGTCGCAGCCTGCGTGGAAAGTTCACGTGTCAGCATGCAACAGAATGTGTGGCCAATTCCCTCTAACAGCAGTTTACTGTCACTTAATCTTTTAAAGCCTAGCGGTAACTTTACGTACCACTGGGTTTAACATTAAAAAATTCTACGTGGTGCCCACATTGCGTTTATGTGTCTTGTACGGGATCTCAGAACAAACAGCAACTTTTGCCTTATAAAACATTAAGAGACTGGTTTTTGTAACCGAAGTGGAGAGTGTTTACAGCGCGGTACGCACTGAGTCCTTATATAAAACAGATACGCTTCGTCTTTAAAGGGTTAATAAAAAACGGTAAAGTTGCCCCTGCGCGCAGCATGAAGGCATGCAGGGGGAACAGAGGTATGGCTCCAGTCATTCGTAACATCAGCATTAGATGGAGGTTAGTGACCAGCTAACAGCCCGGCCGCTTTACCCAGCAGGAGGCGGTGTGGACCACAGAGCAGGTCTGGATGCTTTGCAGATATTTTGCCCTCGCCGGACATCGAAACGAGGACCGTCTGGCCCACAGCCTAGTCACTATACTGACTGAGCTATCCTGGATCCCACCACATAGTGTTTTTCTGAAGTCCATACCACTAGACTGAACATCGGTTTAACCCTTTAAAGACGAAGCGTATCTGTTTTATATAAGCACTCAAGTGCGTACCGCGCTGTAAACACTCTCCACTTCGGTTATAAAAACCACTCTCTTAATGTTTTATAAGGCAAAAGTTGCTGTTTGTTCTGAGATCCGTACAAAACACATAAATGCAATGTGGGCACCACGTAGGAATTTTTTAATGTTAAACCTGGTCGTATGTAAAGTTACCGCGAGGCTTTAAAAGGTTAACAAACGACTGCTACAGAGAGGAAACAGCATGAGAATTTCACTTTACGCTGCGAAGCTTGTATGACTTCGGCAGACGAAAGCCCGGGGAAGACGGAGGGAGGGAGGGAGATGTGTGAGACGATCATATACACGACATGAACATTGAAAGAACATTTTAAGGCTCTGAATCTTTCCTGCCAGCGCCGTCTCGTCCTTCTGGTAAAGGTGGGTTTTGGGCTGGAGACGAGGAGTTGAAATTTAAAGGCAGCGTAATGTAAAGTGTATGGAAGCAAAGAGAAGAAGCTGAACACAGGATGAATTCTGACATAACCTTTGGGACGTACGCAACATTTCCGAATTTTAAGTTCATACAAATAAATGCAAGGTCATTACTTGACCTGACAACTATTATGTGTCACTTCCTGTCGCCTCGCGTCTCGTATTAACGCACCTCACTCATTGGACCGGCGTAATATGGGGCGGTAGGCGAAAAAAAATGCAGCAGCACCCGGTTATAAGGACATCGGTTTATACGACACCTCCGTCTTTCACGTCAGATATTCTGTGGTACCAATTGATTCCTCGCTGTTAACTACAACGTTAGACTCCTCGGTTATAACAACACTCGTTTATAACGACACACAATATTCAGTCCCTTTCATTACGTTATAACCGAGTTCGACTGTATTTGTCTGATAAAATACGGACCCTGCATTTAAATACAGTTCTCATCTCACAACGCAATACACATAGCGTCTCCAGTAACAAGAAATCACTGTTCAATGCGAGATTATACGAACATACACACTGTGTGGAAAGAATGCAGAAAATTAAACGTTCAAGCGGATGGTACATATATAACAAGGGTACTTCAACGACTTAAATATGATCAGAATTCATCATCTACCCAGCACCTGTACAGCTGCAGGATCCTGGGAGATGACCAGATATTACAGTAAAGTACAAGTAACCACAAACAACTATGCATTTCCCTCATGCCGCACGCAGCCACACTGGGTGTTCCCGGGTTCGAATATGCCGGGATGTAACACACTCACCTGGTTTGGCGGGCGTAAGGCGGCGCATGGTCAGACACAGGTCCAGACGTGGTCATGGTGGCAAAGGTGCGAGAAGCATCCAAATCGTCGATGAAGTCTGATGGCTCTGGTGACGTCACAATCGAAGGTTTCTCGGACTCGAAGAAGGTGACTCGGACCCTCTTGCTAGGCTCGGATCTGTAGGAACAATGAAAATATGGGTGTGAAACATGGTCTGGCGGTCTGAGGGTGTTAAAGACACGCTGCTGGGGAGAATATATGAGTGTGAGAGGGAGGATGTGAGAGGTTATGGAGAAAATTACATCCTGAGAGGCTTTATGACCCGTACCCCTCACCAGTTATTGTTAAGAGTAATCGAGGGGGGGGGGGGAGACAGGCAGGCGATGTAATATCGTTTGGGGGAACTGAGAAATTCGAATGAAATGCGACATTTGAGATTCTCACAGCGGTGCAGTTCAAGATTCAAGTCTTCTAGGATGTGACGCCGTGTAGTTTGGTCGCGTTATTTCCCGACGTTTCGAAGAATAGCGTTGTCTTCAGCTTCATGATCATGCAGTCAAGTAGCACTCCTCAAAACCGCTTGACCCTGAAGATGATGGCACCTCGCTCCTCCGAAACGTCGCAAACTACTCTTCGATTAACGACACAAAGTAGCGCCCCCGAAGACTTAAACCTTCAATTCACATAAAATTTCGCGAATCCTGAACGGAATATACAATTTGACGGGCGTAGGCGTAGGTGGCAGAAGTGTGTGGATTGGATTCATCTGGCTCAAGACGGGGGGGCCATCTCCTCGGGTTCCATGACGGACGGGAAATTTCTCGACCAGCTAAGCGGCCAACAGCTTCTCAGTTACTGTCTCACTGACCGATAAACGCTAAGTTTGATATAGGGCAAACCACCCAATATGACGACATAGTTATGAAACAGCTTGTAATAGTGGAACACACTAAACTGAAAACGCATGGAAATGTCTTCTAATATTATACATCACTACTCGCACCGACCACAGCCACGTCGACAGCGATTAGAAGCGTCACGTTCATCTAAACACGCAACATTAGAAATTCAACGTTCTACCTGATAGTAAACACACTGCGTCTCCATTACAAAGACTAACCGGTTTATGCTGTTTACGCCAACAATCGATGTTTATTTGTGACAGTCACGTGAGGCCCCCCAAAAAAAACTCTGTGAAAAGGGTGCATCGATTTGTAATATTAACTGCTCCGTGTGTGTGTGCGTGTGTGCGTATGTGTGTGTGTGTGTGTGCGTGTGTGTGTGTGTCTCTACAGTGCTTCAAACGCCTAAGACGCCATCTCGCAATGCACTTCTACAGGTCAATACTGACGTCAGCATCACATGGCCGCCACCAATGATCGAACAAGCAAGCAGCACTTTGCTGCGGAGTGGTTTTGACCGAGTTCCATAAATCACAACTGCTTCTCTGTGACGTCCTGAAATAACAGGCACTCCAAACATTACTCTCTGCCAGGTCTGAAGGTCTTTTTGAATGATATCTGACGTGACCCATCAACCCACTGTTTATCCAAACCACGCTTTAAAATGTTTTCTGTTTCCTCCTTCAAAATAATGCACGATACCCTACCCCGAGAACAAATTATACCAACAAATGCACTGTTATTAGTTAACCTTTTTAAATCCTAGCGGGAACTTTACGTACCATCACGTTTAACATTCAAAAATTCTACATGGTGCTGACATTTCATTTATCTGTTCTGTGTGGGGTCTCAAAAAAAAACAGCAACTTTTGCCTTACACAACATTACGAGATTAGTTTCTAAAACCGACGTGGAGAGTGTTTACAGCGCGCTACGCACTGAGTCCTTATATAAAACAGACACGCTTCGTCTTTAACCTTTTAAAGCCTAGCGGTAACTTTACTTACGACCAGGTTTAACATTAAAATATTCTACGTGGTGCCCACATTGCGTTTATGTGTTTTGCACGTATCTCAGAACAAACAGCAACTTTTGCCTTATAAAACATTAAGAGACTGGTTTTTATAACCGAAGTGGAGTGTTTACAGCGCGGTACGCACTGAGTCCTTATATAAAACAGACATGCTTCGTCTTTAAAGGGTTAATATGTTCTTATACTACAGTATTATACTCATTTCTTAAAGTGTTTAACAGCTCTGAAGCTGAAGCAGTGCAAATACTTTTCTTTCTCGATGCTGCCAGATTTCTGAAAAAAAAAAATTACTTTTGTTGGAAGATTCCCACGTTCGGTCCGTTTGTCCTGTACAGGTATTTCGAAGATGATGAGTATGTAGCACTGGTGCTATATACTGACAGGAGAAAACAGAAGTACTCAAGACAGACGCCTCTCTGTGCCACTTCATCCATCACAAACCACGCGTGGACTGGCCCGGAATCGAACATGGGATCCTGCGGTGAAGCACCGTCAAGATGCAGCCTGTTCCCACAACACAGTAAACACAGTGTGCTTCCATTACAAATAGGAACCGGTTAACAAACTGTGCGCTAAAACTGCAGAGCTTATGAGCAGTAGTACATATATCGCGGTGCGTCAGGGCTCCTGCTGACAACATACCGGGCTGTAAGACAAGTCAAATGCGGAGAAGTGGAAGAAGCCGTCGTGGCCAATGCAGTATTCTCCCGGCATTTGTTTTGAGGGACTGCACAAAACCACGGAAAACGTAGAACAGCCGGTGTTCCTGCCACGTTCCGAACCGGACATCGACTAAAAACAAGTCTCCAGCGTGGCCACTCTACCATACTGCTCGGTTTTTGAATATTAACCCTTTAAAAACGAAGCATATCTGTTTTACATATAAGGACCTAGTTCCTACCGCGCAGTAAACACTCTCCGTCTCGGTTATAAAAACCTGTCAGTTAATGTTGCATAGCGAAATAATCGCTGTTTGTTCTGAGATCCACACAAAACACATAAATACACTGTGTGGGCAGAACGTAGAATTTGTGAATGTTAAAACCTGGTGGTGCACATAGTAAATATTCGGTCCGTACCGCGCAGTAAACACACTCCGTCTCGGTTATAAAAACGAGTAAGTTAATGTTGCATAGGGAAATAATCGCTGCTTGTTGAGATATCCACACAAAACACACAAACGCAACGCAAGCACCTCGCAGAATTTGTGGATGTTAAAGCTGGTGGTACGTAAATTTACCGCTAGGCTTCAAAAGGTTAAAGGAAGTGGTACATAGAGAAGCCACCGTGCTTTAAAGGGTTAAGTTAACCTAACACCGCCCTCTACACCAGTCCCCACTGAAGTCATAAAACCGAACACGGGTGAACGCCAAAACATGCTTTTCTAATAAATGTGAGCACAAAGGATTCGCTGTGCAGACTTCAAGCGCCCACAGCATAAAATATATGCAAAACAGCCAGAAGCGTCATCTGATTATTTTTAGTTTTGAACTGTTGCCAACGTGCGGGGGGGGGGGGGGCGGTTAGGGGTTGAAAGGGAAGCAGAAGCAAAAAAGACGTGGGGCACAAAAGTGGGAGGACACTTATCTCCACATGTACATAAACAATTACAGATTACGATAAGTTATATAGTCCCCTAAGACGTATCTGGAGTGGAGGTATAGCTCCACGCATTTTTAAACACAACACAAGACAAAAATTAGTGCTCAGTTTCAGACGCCGGCCACTTCATCCCCGGCCAGAGCCCGATAGCCAATTTAGACAACGTTCGATGAGCCCCCCCCCCCTCCAAAGGCTGTCTGGACGCTAGAGAAAAGAACCTTGCGGGGATCGAATCAAGACCCTCCGGTTACTCAGTCACTATAGTGACTGAGCTATACAAGCTCACCCGTTACAACTACAACGAATACGTGCTGCAACGGACACGTTGCACGCCAACTGCACTTATCAACAGTATTCAACTTCTTCATGATATTAGCACAAAATTGGGTGCTCTTTATTACTACACACGTGCTGAGAACGAAAATGACAAGCAAAATATCGCAACACGTACAGATTGTGTTCTACCCTATCTATCCTTCCTCCCTCCAGGTGGCACTTGTGTCGCTCTTGCCGTCCTCTCACTACCACAGCAGTAGGAACGCTGATCTCCAGCCGGACCCCAAGCAAACGAAAATTTGAATTACAAGAAAAATACCAATTTTCTGACTGTGTAGTCTGCAGTCAGGGTGAAGGTCACTGACAGGGACCAAAACTGAAAGGCAAGGAGGGAAGGAACAGAAAAAATCGAAGGGTAACAGGGACGCAAGTGTCATGCGGAGGGAGGAACGCTACATACGGCTCGTGTGAAAGGGATCTGCCGTGAATTCATATACTCAGGGAGTAAGGGCAGTAAGGGGTTTGACAGTACGAAGAATAAATTTCATGCTCGAAGAAGGGCGATAAATACCCAGAACATGCACAAATTGGTACTATATAAACTAGCGAACACTTCTTAACTTTTTCAAACAAGCCGGATGAAACTAACCGTTTACTACTAAGTCAGCTGTGTTGAAAACGAAAATAACAAGCAAAATATCGTACCACATACAGATTTTATGTAATTTACATCTGTCTTGAATACATAAGAATCGATCGCAGTAGATCTTACGTTGAAGGCAGTGAGGGTTTCAGAGAACAAAGCACAAGTTTCACGTTCGAAAAACGGTGACAACAGCCTAGAATGTACACAAATTAACATTCTACAAGAATCTTGTAGTTTTCATCTTTTTTATTTCCTGAAAATCCTTTCAAAACTTTCGCAAAAGGAAATTCACGTAGCGAGTTCTTTTTGATTGCGTTTGCCCTTGAAACCGGCGTCGCAAACCAGTTTTCTTATCTTTGGGCCAATGAAGATTCCTTCTTTGCCTCACTTACTTGCGGAAACATTTCGCTTAAGTGCCTAAAGACCTCGCCATCTTTATCCACAGACTTTACCAAATACTTCATTGCGCCTAGTTTAATACGAAACGGTGGGACGACTTTGCCGGGTCCAACCAGCGCAGCACGCTTCATTTACTCGTTCCCGGCTCAAATGAAGTCCTCTGGGGCCGTTCCTTTCTAATGAAACGTTATTCCGTTGCTCTGCTTTCCCATAAACACACAAAGCAACAATATTTTGTAAATCCTCCTTGAAGTCCTAGTAATAGTGCAGTTTTTTTTTAAATCTCCGCATACTTACCTTCCGTAGTCCTTACACTCATCGCATTTATGATCATCACCATACTTTCGTAAGTCTCTTTCATAGACACAGAGCGGGAAACAGGAATTGACGGTTTGTTATCGCTTTTGTGCAGTAAAACTGCTTTCAGACTGTATTTGGAGGAATCTATGAAGAGTCGCCACTCTTTGTGGGTTGTGTTCGACTCCTAGTTCATTCACCAAACCGTTTATGTCAGCGCAGACACACAGAGAATTTTGCATTCTGTAAAAAGCACAAAGAGTCTCATTACTTTTTCTAAACACTGAGACTCTTGGTCCTTTTGCTACTACGTTCCACTGTTGTAGCCTGGATACTAAAAGTTCAGCTTGCTGTTTTGATAGGCCTAAAGCACGCACCAAATCAATTAGTTCATTTTGTTTTATAAGATGTGGCTCATTTGAAGTCTCAAGGCTGTAAATTGTGTCAGAAGTCCCTGGTGGGCTTTCTGTAACCTCCTCCTCCTCCTCCTCATCATCATCATCATCATCACCATCAGAAATATCAACCTTTTAAAGCCTAGCGGTAACTTTACATACCACCAGGTTTAACATTAAAAAATTCTACGTGGTGCCTACATTGCGTTTATGTATTTTGTACGGATCTCAGAACAAACAGCAACTTCTACCTTGTAAAACATTAAGAGATTGCTTTTATAACCGAAGTGGGGAGTGTTTACAGCGCGGTACGAGCTGAGACCTTGCATAGAACAGATACGCTTCGTCTTTAAAGGGTTAATACCATCCCAATTGAATGGGGGATTAGCTAGGCCTACTGGCAGTCCCTCTCCACAAGGAACAGGTTTCAACGCAATGGCATATTTGGGTACTGAATTCTGTGATTTGTTTCTTTGAAAACACCCTCAGTGTTTGCACAACAAAAGTCACAGTCATTAAATTGATTTCCAGGTTCATGCCACACCACAGGAACACCGAACGGCATACTTTTTTTCTTTCCTTTTAACCACTCGATATGAGGCACATAACACGTCACGCAACACAAATGCGGGGCCCAACTTTTGTCCTGATCACCAACTTGGCAACCAAAATACAAAACATAAGCCTTTTTTTACTGTCTTTGTATGATCTCTACTCTGTGATTTAACAATTGTCCACACATGTAACAAAATTTATCCGGTGTATTTAATACACGATCGACGGCGACTACTAGCCATATTTGCAACTAAAATCAGAACGAACAGAAACACTACCAGCCGCTACTGAGCATACAACTGCACTGGAAGGTCAGACGGACAGAATTAGAGCTCTATTGCTCGCCACCATTAAGTCTCAATGCCAGTAACTGCAGCAAACAGAACTATTGTATAGCGCAAAATATTAAGTTCCACATAAAAACGGGTTTCAACTACCCAAAAATGTGACGTGACAGGCCTCTGTTAATACCAGATACGCAAAGTAAAAGTGAGGAGGCATAAAAAATAAGAATTTTACCCACGTCACCGAAACACTGTAAACCAGTATTACCTACGCCCCCCTTGCCTCGTAATGTTCCCATAAAGCACCGTTTGCATGCCTGAAGAAACTTCACACGTCTCAGCTAATATATATCAACACAGAGGCAGTTCTGTACGCTTCTTTTGTTCCCACAGGACTCAGCATTAATAATTAGCACAGTGATAATCGGAATTTCAAACAAGACTCTCTGTTTTAACCCTTTAAAGACAGTGTTCTAACTGCATGAATGCTCCATGTCCTTTGAACATGAAACAACTTGGAGACCATGAACATGACGTAAATATCAAGCCACGTTTGTTTCGTAGTTCCCAGCAACAGTGCTACAATGGACGAACGGTTGTTGTTACGCTCGACTGCAGCGCTGTTGCTTTGATACGGAGAGAAGCGTAATTATCTGGTTCATAAGATTTCCGTTTTTTTTTTGGAACACGAAATTTGAACTGTACGAACTCAAAAGGTGGGCCGTCACTGCAAACAAAAATTTACCTGGCCAAGTAATAAAAAATACCCGTGAAAAATACTGCCAATACTTTCGACAGAATGCTTTCGAAATACTGAGCAGTGGGTCCCAACAAACGTTCCCTCCAATTTTTTTTACAGCTGCGCGGACATGCTAGTGCTCTGAACAGAAAATTTTTACACGACCTGACGACTGCTCGGCACTTTAAAAGATTTTTTTTGTAATATGCATAATAATATTTACAAAAACAACTGGAAGATTCCAGCTGCGCGGCAACAATTCACTGCGCGCGGAAGCATTTCAGTTACTGCGCGGCCGCGATCCCGCGCAGCTTACAGAGAACATTGGTCCGAACTACAGAAAAACATGTGCATCGATAAATACCAAAAAGTGTCTTACGCCATGTGACGTCATGCAGTCAGGTTGGACAGTATGTAGTGTCTACTACAGCCACACACTTCCCTTCGACCAAAAAACACTGCAATGTTTAAAACCTACTTCTTTTTATCGCATGCACCAGTTTCACGGTAAAAATACGACAGACGTACTGACACTAATTTAGACAGTCCGAAAAGACGCACTCCTGCAGTTCCAGGAAAAACAGATGGTGTCACATCCCGCTGAGAGTGATGAAATTCTGGCGTTTACCGACACAAGTTGAAACTAACCACATTAGCAACTTCCAACAGTCTTCCCAGCACGCATTTTGGGCAGCGACGGAATCCGAGTTCACATCAACACGTTAACAGTAAACCCATGGCGGGCGGCAGTTAACCTCTTTGTGGGGCGCTGACCCCCGGAATTATTGTGACAATAAACACAGGGCTTCTAAACATACCAGTAGCGATGCTTTAAACTAACTGTTCGTACCGCACACAGAATACGCTACGCCCCCATTAAAAGATCTATCAGTTAATGCTGTTTGGGGGATAACCGGCGTTAAAACTGGTGGTACGCATAGCTACCACTATTCGTTTCGACACTTCACTTGTGACACTTGAAATATACAACCTACATTTCATTTAAGACTGGCCGTATTAGGAAAGGAGCGCAAGAATTAGTACAAGGACGGTTTACTTTTCATTCTGAACCATTCAAAAATATTTTTTCTTTTCTATCACACGGAGCCTTCCTCTACAATGCTCCACTCGCCCCCCCCCCCCCGATCCATGATCTCAGCTACCACAACAAAAGTTCAACACCTAAGGCTAAAAGTGAAGGGAAGTGAACATACCCCAGTACACGTCACGGACGAATATAAGACACTTGAGGTATGACTCCATTCATTCTTAAAGTCAGCAACATGTGGCAGTGGACGCTTCACAACCCGGCAAGCTTTACCACCGGTGAAAGCGGTCCCGGTAACCACTCAACAGGAAGATGGGTGGGCCCCAGAGACGGGCTGGGCGCTTTCGAGAAATAAAAATTCCCGTACCCCTTGCTGAGGGAGCGAAACACGGTTCTTCGGTTGCCCAACCCGCAGACAAATCACTACACTAACCGAGCCATTCAAGCAGCACTGCGTTCCTGTCTTGGGTCCAGACACCCGACGTGTTAACGGTGGTGTTGTGGGCCAGATCACGGTACAGTTTTGCCATGGTTACCACCATTTTGGAGGGCCTTCCTATTTCCATTTTTCAGGGTCTGATTCCACGATTCGGTTAGCGGATGCAGGTAACATCTTAACGCTGGTAACTCTTTACTAGCCTACACAGCGTCACGCCCCGGAAGACAAGGATGACAACAAGGACGACATATAACGAGGACTCAAAAAACATTAGCCGCCACGGTGTAGAATTTCGTCGCCCTGTCTAACAGGACAAGAGAAAAAATACAGACACACCAATATCATGCATGAACTGCACAGTACCTAATTTTTCATCATTTTTGCTACTTTGCTTGTAGGAAAAGGACTTACATCCATGGCTGTGGGGAGTCGGTACACAAAACCTCCGACTCCGGCTCCTTCATAAAAGCTCAATATGTATTAATAACGGTAAATCCATAACACGTTTCATCACCACTAAGTAAACCATCAGGCTACTGTTTAGACTTATAACCTATATGTAAGTATAAGTCTAATTGTTACTGTAGCTATCAGGGCTCTGGAGTTGGAGAATCTAGTTAAGATTTTAGACTGAGATCGGTGTCAGAGTCGGTACATTTTTACCGACTCCGACTCCACCTAAAATTCCTTCCGACTCCGACTCTACAGCCCTGCTTACATTCCCCGTTGTCACATGCAACCATATTACTTGCTACAGTGTGAAAAGAAAGTTCCTACAATGTCGCACTGCTGGAATACTTACGACGGCGCACACAGACCTCAGACAATTCCTTTCTCATACCAGCAACCATTTCGGTGTGATACTGGAACACACAATCACTACCTACCAACGTTCCCTCTAATTTCTTTTACAGCTGCGCGGACCTGCTACTGATCTGAGCAGACAATTTTTACATGACCTGACGACAGCGCGACACTTCAGAAGTTTATTCTAATACGCACAGTTTCGTTTTCGTAGTCCTTCCCTCTTCTACCTACTCACAGTAGGTAGGACTCCTCTGGACGAGGGATCGGCCCGTCGTAGAGACCTCTACCTGACAACACACACACTCACAAGAGACAGACATCCATGCCCCTAGTGGGATTCGAACCCACGATCCCAACAAGCGCTCGGCCGCAGACCTACGCCTTAGACCGCGCGACCACTGGGATCGGCCAATATGCATAGTAAGAATATTTACAATGACAACTGAAGAATTCGAGCTGGGCAGCAACAATTCAGCGTGCGCGGGGGCATTTCAGTTACTGCGCGGCCGCGCACCCGCGCAGCTTAGAGGGAACATTGCTTATTTTACCGCGTAGTGCTACGGAAAGGACTTCGACCTACGAGGAAGTGATATGGGGTTGGAGAAAATACCGTAAAGGAGAATTGTATGGTATGTAGTTCTCGCCACATAATATTAGGTTTGCGAGTATGAAATGGGCGGGGCATGTAGCATGAGGGAGAAATGCAGCGGATAGCATTGTGGAGGGAAAATATGGCGGATAGAACTCGCTTCTAAGACCTCTCTCTCTCTCTCTCTCTCTCTCTATATATATATATATATATATATATATATATATATATATATAGTAAGACAACAATAAACAATGGAAGATGCATACTAGCTTTGTCTAACTCGGAATACGGACAACTAAAGGGTTTGTGTGAACGCGGTAGTGAACACTGGGATTCTGTAAATTTGCGTGAATTACCCCTTTAAAGACGAAGCGTATCTGTTTTATATACGGACTCAGTGCGTACCGCGTAGTAAACACTTTCCACTTCGGTTATAAAAACCAGTCTCTTAATGTTTTATAAGGCAAAAGTTGCTGTTTGTTCTGAGATCCGTACAAAACACATAAACGCAATGTGGGCACCATCTAGAATTTTTTGATGTTAAACCTGGTGGTACGTAAAGTTACCGCTAGGCTTTAAAAGGTTAAGGAGCTCAGAAACTATTATCCTGTCCAGAAGGACTCTACCAATAGGCTTAGATTTGTGAAGGAAAAGCCTTGACACAAGGTATTGCAGACCTGCACTGTATGTCGAATCTATCCTGAGCTTTATCAAAATATTGCCTATGTTTGCCGATTACTTGAGACACTCACAGATCATTCAGATATGCACAGGCTTATGTCAATGTCGGCTCGTGTGCGAAGTGTACAAGAACATATAAAATGGAATAAATACGTAAAGTTATTACGTATGAATACAGATCACCGAAATGTTACTTCTTGTAAGAAAAATACTGGGTTACATAAAGTAAGTTTAAGTAACAACTTTAAAGCCTTATCACCTAAATTTACTTAGGTTTATCTACGTCACGTGAGAGTAGAGCAGAATGTAGAACGGGGAGTTGTACGATCCGCACTCCTCACTAAATACTAGGAGTGACCAAATCAGAAGAATGTGATTAAAATGGCAGTTGGAACAGGTGAAGAGGGCACATGGACATTCACGATTTTGGTCAGGAAATCTGAGGAAAAGAGACAACTTTAAAGACCTAGGCGTACAGAGGAATACAATATTAAAATGGATTTTTAAGAAACGAGGTAAGGCTTGGACTAGCTTGATCTGTGAAACTTGGTCTGTCACACTGAGGGAGAAACAAAGATTGAGGGTGTTCGAGAATAGGGTGCTGAGGAGGATATTTGGGCCTAAGAGGGACGAGGCGACAGGGGAGTGGAGAAGACTACATAACGAGGAACTTAATGACCTGTACTCATCACCAAATATTATTCGGGTACTCAAATCGAGAAGAATGATGGGCGGGGCATGTGGCACGTATGGGGGAGGAAAGGTGTGCATACCGGATTTTGGTGAGGAGACCCCAGGGAAGGCGACCACTTGGGAGACCCCGGCGTAGATGGGAAGATCATATTAAGACGGATCTCCCGGAAGTGGTATGGGGGGGATGAACTGGATTGAGCTGGCTCAGGATAGGGACAGGTGGCGGGCTCTTGTGAATGCGGTAATGAACCTCCGGGTTCCATAAAATGCGGGGAATTTCTCGACTAGCTGAGAAACTGTTAGCTTCTCATGAAGGCCTCTGCTCCATGGAGTTAGTTAGCTAGGTTGATCTGACTCAGAATATGTTCCCGTGGCGGATTGTTGTGAACACGTTAATGAAATTTCAGGTTCCGTAAAACATGCAATATTTCTTGACCGCTTTACAAACTCTGCTTTTGACGAAGGACTCCTCCCTATTGAGTCCAGTGCACATAGCTGTATCACAGGCTATTCCTGGTGTTGCGGTAATGGGTCTACTCCGACAGGCAGGCAAACACAATGACGTCTAGTACTTCCACTTGGGCCCACTGTAAATAACTGTTAGTCCAAACACATTCCAAAGTTCTGTTTTGGAATACGGCTGTCACATAAAAAGTGTCAAGGAAACGTACACAGACTTGCTTTTTCTAAGCACTTTGAACTAAACGTTTTTTCATTTCTTTTGTCACTAAGTTTCGAAATATCTTCAAAGTTTGAATTATAGCCGGTTTATAAATATATGTTAGACGGTCACATTTTGCAATAAGACACAAAATTTATATGACAAAAACGTATTCAGTACTTTATTAGCTAAATGTGTTGCGTACAATTATTTAAATTCATGTCCATGTTTATGCAACACGTGTGTATGAAGATTTAACGAGTCTTCTTTTATACCAACCATCAATCAAAAACAATTCTCCTGTCAGAGCTTACTGCCTAATTTATGTTGCATATTTCAATATTCCTAAAACGTAATATGACATAATTCATGATCTTAAACATGCAGTTTGCCATTAATAAATCCTCCATTAAACATTTTAACAGAAGATTTTTTTCCCCCATTAATTCAAACACTTGTTAACACTGCAGAATCTTCTGTGACACGTTGCACTGCATATTGTATACTGTTAGCAGCTATCCGAAATCATACTTACTCCATCGAACTAGATCTGTTATGTTACATTTTAAATATCTACAATCGTAAATACGGCATAAGGCTGAGATGTTAAATCAGATCAATAAATAACATTCCACAGCGACAAAAATCATGGGTTGTAAACTGCAGTTGAATATTACCAGGCGTTTAATATGTTCCATGTCCGTGCACTGTATCATACGAAATAATAACACCAACAAATGCACCAAAAGATTTATAATTTTATCCGCAAAAGTCTCCTACATGTTTCG